>VDFB02017054.1:51196-123553 GCA_007258455.2 Sequoia sempervirens
CCGCTACGCCGATTTTGGAAAGTTTTGGGGCTGATATGGGAACTCTAAGTGCCTCAAATCTAACTCGAAAGATTTTCAGGTGCAAATCTGGGAAACTAAAACTGCAATATCTTTCAACCTAGGAATAGAAAATAAAAACTATAAATTGGAAATTTCATTATGATGAAAAGGGTATCCAAAAATGTAAAAACATCTAAAACTGAAAAACTTGAAATTTAACTATTTTTGGGTGATGCAAGATTGCCCTTACACCATTGGATGCTCCTTCATCAAGGTGGGACATCAATGATGATAAAAGGATGAAAGGTACACTTTCAATTATACTAAGTTCTATTCATATCCATAGAGGTATTTATCAAATAACTTGAAATTCATTATGCAAATGTATACTTGAGAGAAACAAATGTTTTCTTTTATGTATAATTACAAATGTATGGTTTCCCACACAAGTCATGGGAATAACTATTTCAATACAACATAAGACATAAACTACACAATTGAAGAAATAGAAAGGAAAGAGCATATGGAAAGAGTAGGTATTTTTCCTTACTTGAATAACGAACCCCAAGTTGAACCATTGCATCATTGCTTCAGTTATTTCACTTGATTGCTCCAAAAGTTGCTCTGTTGTTCCAAAAATTCCTGCAAAAGGTGAGAGTGATTGTGTTAGAGCTTGGGACCCATGATCTCCACTTATGCAAAATCAACAAACATTTAGTTTATTCTCATAAATAATTGAAATAGTTTAGAATATCATAAGTATCAAGGAAAAGTAAAAGAGTATCATCAAATCATGAAGCATCATTGGAAGCTTTTTCTTCACTATTTTTATCTAACATGTTTGTTCATTATGCAGGTATAGGTGAAATTCTCATTGCTAGAGTATTTTCATTTGATATGATGGCATGTGGAGTGAAATGGGCTCCCACAAGGGTTGAGCCCAACATGCCGCCCTATGTTTTGAAGAAGGGTGAGAATGCAAAAAAATCACATTTATCAATTTGGAGCAAATATCTCATCACCAATGATAGTGAGTTTATCTCACTATCATAAATGACAACATAATTTCTCAATTGGGACATAATAAAGGAAGAACAATCATGAAATGAAGCCTTTATGTAAAGAATATTCAAAAGAATAGCAAGCTCATGCTCTTTTTCTTCACAATTGTATCACTTAGGGCAGTGATGAGTGTTCATGAAAGACATTACCATGAAAGAGGAAAATGTGTAGCAACATGTTCTTTCTATTCTTGAAGGTGGAGAGACAAGATATCTTGAAAAGTGAAAACCCTCTATAAGTGCAAGTGAAAACTAGAAATATTACTTTTCATTTCATTCATGAAATTTTGAAAAAACACAATACTACAGTATGTAACAAGAATCATTGAATGAAAGCATAATCATTATGTATGAAAAAATGTTCATGACATGTTTACAAAAATAGTATTAGTAGTGCATATATGGATTGGTACTAGATCAAAGCAATAGAGGCTTTTAAGCAAATACAAAGTGATGAGAAGAACATTGATTGTGTGTTTAACTACCTTGTTGTTGTTACATGGGTGGTTTCAATATGCATTGCATCTATGTTATGGGACATCATTGGTCAATGTAATCAAGGGATAGTAAGCTTCTTAAGAGAAAATCATAGATGATTCATAAAAGTGAAGAAATAAAACATATTTTTCTGAATTGGTGATGATTTCAAGCCAATGCAAGACAGAGATAGCATTATCTATATGCATAGCATACATTTCATGAGCTACAAAAAAGGAGAAAATGCCATGAGTGAAATAATAAGTGATATACAAGGTCGAGTACAGGGTTTAGGAAAATGAGTAAATCCTAGAGTATGTGAACCCATGTGTTTCATGCAAAAAAAAACCATTAGGATAAACCACTATTTCTTGCATGGAATGAAGAAGGGAAGAATAAAAAAGATATAAATGATATCAAGGGGCATGGGTACCATATTTTCCTGGCCCATTCACAAGCAACAGAGAAAAACCTTCTATTTTGTAAGTGTCTTCACAATGAATTCACAAGCTCATAGAGAAAGAAAATGCAAGGAATAAAGCCTTCAAGCCACTGGTTTAGGGTAAACCCAGAAGAGAAATGCAAAGATACCACTGCCTATTGCAAAATGAAACCCAGAGTTCCAAAATAGGAGTAAAGCCATGAGCTCCAGGTTGCATAAAATAGAAAAGAAACTTTGACATTATTTCCTTCAAAAATCCAAACATGAGGAAATACATAGGGATTATGAAAGTAATTTTCATTGTTTTTGCATCAACAGAGCTTGAAATGAGATTTTTATTCACAAGAAATAAAAAGAATGGCATTGTTTCTACAAAAAATGACTTACACATGAGAAGCTTGCTTGTCTTCTATGTGAAAATAACCTCCAGATGCAAGTAATGGTGGAAGCGCCATAAAAACCTCCATGAAAAGCACCAATGTAAACCCTATGTCGGTGGGGTGTAGCTTCTAGAACTTGCTAAGAGAAATGAAAATGCATTGAATGTTGTTTCAAGTTTTGTCATTAAGGTTTGAAAACCCTACATAGACCAACAAAGCCCAAGGCATTTTTTTCCTTCTTTTTAACTTTTGCAATAAAATTTTAATTCCCCTTTGTATTTTTTCTAAGTGTCTAAGGGTCCTTTAGAACTTGTATTTTTTGCATTGACTCCCATGTTGCTTGAGTTGCGTGCCTTTGTAGTTTGCACCAAAATATAATGTTAAACATGATTAAAATGGTAGTTTATAAACCATTTTAATCAATGTTATTTATTGTGCAAAAGGAGATAAAAGCATGTGCTTTTAGTTTTAGCCAAATGGCTAAAGATTTATATTGTGCCAAGCATATAGGGAAGTTGGAGGAGGTTGACTGAGATATGGGGAGGATGTAGGAGTTCTTTTGACTTGGTTTTTGGAGGGAATGAGAGCATCTAGGGGTAGTTTCTCATGCTTTTATGATGGGTAAGGTCAAGGTTTGACCTTTTCTTCACTTTGGAGGGAGTTTGGGGGCTATTTTTTAGGATTTTTGGTTTTACACGACCAAGAAGTTTATAATTTCTATCTTTGTGCAACCTATTGCTAAATGATATAGTAACTTCAATTTTCATTGTTAAAGTTAGTTCCTATCGTTCTCTCTTGTCTACTTTGTGACTTTTGAAGTCCTTTGTAGAAATAGACATTATTTCTAACTCATTTTGACATGTATAGCAATTTACACACCTTGGAGATCAATGGATATAAGAAATTTTTCCTTCTTGATTTTTTGTTCTATTATGTGCATTTGGATGGTTGATGCAATTACTTGTGAAATTATCTCATTCCTTATCATTGTGTCTCATTAGTAAAACCTTTTTACAAGAAGTATATGTATTTTCCAGGTTGTGAATTGTGTAGAAGTGCAAATAGTTCAAGTTGTGAAAGGTTTCTTTCCTTCTAGGATTGTGCATTATATCATTCTCATGAAATATTGATGCAAAAGCATATAGAATGGATTTTTTCATGTCAAGTTGTGTTATTGATCAAAAATGTGTGCAAGTTGTTTTTAGAAGTCAGTTAATGTTTTGGTACATCACCCATAGAGTTTAGTTTTTTCAATTTATGCAATCTTTATTACCCTTTTCCCAACAAGAAGTAGTTTAGGTGAGTACTGTTAACACAGACCGACTGCCACTACACCAAAAGCTCGAACTATCAGTGAGGGTGCCACTGGAGAGGTTAGCCAGAGACCACACAGGTCCGAAGGGAGGGGTTGAGGATCCCGCGTGGTAACAGCTTAGCCCCCCTGATCTGAGAGGTCCGTATTGGACACAGATGACCATTAGGTGAGTAAGGAGCATCGGCAGAATCAAACCCCTCCCCAGCAGAGTTGCCAGTTTGTTAACATAGACCGGCTGCCACTACACCAAAAGCTCGAACTGTCAGTGAGGGCGCCACCGAAGAGGTTAGCCAAAGACCACATGGGTCCGAAGGGAGGGGTTGAGGGTCCCGCGTGATAACAAGTACCATAAGAGCCTGCTTTCTCTAGAGCTTCTTTTATGCTTTAAGTGACCCACACCCTTAGAAAAGTTCCCATGTTTCTCCAAATATGCTAATTTCTGCAACTTAGTAGGGGCACACTATTAGGAGACAATAGTTTTTGGCATGCTTGGTGGGACAAGTGTGATAAACTTTGCATGACAGTATTGAGAAATTTGGTGTTTTTCGTAGTATTATTAGCCTTTGGAGGCAGTACAAACAAAACCATGTTGACTCTAATCATATATCAGCTAGTTTTAGTAGTCTGGATACCTGCAACTAAATGAGGTTGGTTCTACTCTTTAGTTTTTTCTCATTTGAAGTACTTTCTCAGGACCTAGTGACTCTAATTGGTGTTTTGACCCACTTTCTAGTGTTTCAAGGCTTTATTGTCTATTATCATTCCAAGTTTGATGCCTAGACTTTCCTATACTTTATGTTTTATCCTTACAATATCTAATCATCACCATCACTATGGTTACCCTCCTCCATATCATGAATTTTCAGGCTTTTGGCCTCCAAACACCCTTTTTCCTCATTACAGTCATAATACTCTTGCTCAACCTTCCTTGCAGCATGTTTATACCCATACTAAACCTTGTCAAACTGATCCTACTTTGAACCAACCTTGTAGCCTCCCTAGTTAGTCTCAAATTTCTAACAATATGGATACTAATTCGGGTAGCATCAAGGAGATATTGCTATAGTTTCAAAGGGAAATGCTAGAGATAGATAGGGAAAATGAGTATAACATGTAGCAAGAGGAGCAATCCTATCAAGCTTTTTGTCATTAGTAGGAGGTGGAAAGGGAAAGAACGTATGAAGAGGAATGTTTGGATAGGAAGATTGTTGCCAATGAGGAGAAAGTAAGGCAATTGATAGCTCAAATTCAAGAGCCTAAGGTCCAAAACCCTTCTCCTCTTCCTAATTTCATACAAATCCATCCTATAAGTCAAGATTAGTCTTCCAATGAGCCTTCTCCAATGTTTAAAATCTCAAGTTTCAAGTATCCTTCTACCCATTTGATTCCAAGTTGGAAAGGTCCTTCTTCTCTACCCTATGAGGTTCCTCCACCAACCATACAAATGGAACCATGCTCTAGCATCCAAAAGGCAGAAGAAGAGGAGATAAAATAGCCTATACCATCTTGTCCAGATACTATTTGTCTCTACAAAGGAGGGCTTGTTGTGTGGTCTTCCTCATGGGAAGTCATTGAACAAAAGGAAGAGGAAAAGGTGGTAGAATCTAGGAAATTAAAATTCCAAGTTTCACAAGCCTTAATCCTTTGCAAGTTGAGGAAAGTAATTGGGTACAACCTTGATCCAAAGGATTTTTGTCAAATTTTGAAGTTCCTCAATTTTCTCCAGAAACATCTTCATCAAAAAAATATTGGGAATTCTGACTCCAATGCAACTCAAACAGAGTCAATCAGAGCTACGGTGCTCGAGATACACTCAGTCAAACCTTCAGTCAACTCAAAGACCCAAGTTAGAAAAAGGTCAAAAATAAAATTTGTCAAAAGTGGTCAAGACTGGTGTCAATGCAAAGAGCTCATCGCAAGCTTTCCAATGACATTCATTTCATCAAAATTGGAGTTTGTTTGCCCAAGTTACGAGAATTCAAAATTGGCCAATCATGTGTGGACACGTGGTAGTCCAGCCAACACCACATCATCAGTCTAGTCAGTGGACACATCACTCCAAATTCTTTGACCAGCGAATGAAATTTTGATATGGCATCATCTCACCCCTCCACGTGGCAAGCCATTATTGGAAAAAGGTGGCATATTATTTTTATAAAAAAATATATAATAATAAAAAAATAAAAATAATAAAATATATAAAACAAATAAAAAAATAATAAAAAATGCCACATTCTTTTAATAAATGTGGGCTCTCCTATATTGAAGGATCTCCACCTATCTTAAAGCCCATATTAAAGCCACCCTATTTTAAAGCCATGAGTTTTGTTTTTAAAGTTTTAATTTTTTTTTAAAAAGCCTATTTTCATGGAATCCTTATTTTAAGGGATTTTAAACCCTTTTATAAATTATTATTACCCCTATTCAAAAGGGATAATCTCCTATAAGATAGCAATGGGATTATTTTCAAGGGATAAAATTTAAAAGATCTTCTTAAAAATATATAAATAATCCCGTAAGAGTTATCAAAACAAAATTATAGGGATTATTATTTTCCTTTGTAAGCCCAAAATTATAAGGGCCCTTCATTATTTATCTTGAAGAGATTTTATTATGTAACGGAGGGATTTCTTTTGGATTTACATGTAAATTTGGGGAGATTGTAAATCAAGTTGTTATACACCAAATTGGGTAAAATTGGTGTATAAAAAGGGGTAAATGGGTGAGAGTTTGTAAGAGTGTTTTAGCTAATTATTTTTGTAAGGAATTTTGGAGGTGATTTTTGTAAGTGGAGAGTTGGGATTTTTCTTCCTTGGAGAAATCTTATTGTAACTTCGTGCTTTTGGAGAAGCTTGTTCTCACGCACTTTGGAAGTGCATTTTCAGATTTCTTTGTAATCCAAGGGGAGGCTATGCCGAAGATTGTAACCGAGTTTCTGGAGGAATAATTGGATCGGTCTCACTCTATTGGAGCGGACCTCGGAGACGTAGTCATGATTGTGGCGAACTCTGTTATCAGATTGTTTGCACTTTCTCTCTTCTTCTCTCTCACATTCTGGTTATCACCTTGATTTTTAAAGCATAATTTCAATAATGTACACTTGTTTTTGAGTTTCCATTAAATTGTTTAAGTTAAGCATTCAATTATGCAATTAGTCTAGATCCTAAATCAGATCAAATTGGTATCAGAGCATTTGGTGACTAGTATTGCAGATTTGTTGTGAATGCTAACAAGATCCAAGATTCAAAAGGGCGAAGGCAAGCTTGAAGAATATAATCCTGAGATCGGGAAATGAAGAAATTTTCCAAAAATGTCTGTGTTTGGAATGGAGGTACCCGAAGAACTCAGTGAGCAGGAGTTTCGAAGAGCCTTTTGGAAAATGAGAGCTGCATTGGAGATGCTTCTCAAAGAAAGGGAAGAATGCATGAAACTTGAAGAAGATAATGCATTGAAGCAAGAAGATCATGGAGACCATAAAGGCAAGAAGAAGCAACCAGGAGGTGGTGATGAACCTCAAAAATCTCCTCCATATACTTCTTCTTCTCCCCCTTCTTCTCCTTCTTCTTCTACACATTCTCTTTTTGCTAATCCTTTTAAGGGTGTAAATAAGCCTAAGATTAAATTGGATGTTAAATTTGAACTACCTAAGTATTGTGGTGAATTAGATGCTAAAAAACTAGATGACTAGATTCAACAAGTAGAAGTCTATTGTAGAGTCCAAAACCTCTTTGATGATGCTTCTAGGATCCAGTTAGCTACTCTTTGGTTGGGACATTCAGCTCTCACCTAGTGGGAGAGTAGGACTAGAGCAGAAATTTCATAGCATGGAAGAGTCAATTTGTCTTGGTCAGAATTTGTTAGTGCTCTTAAAAAACAATTTTATCCCCTAGGCCATATGCAACAGTTAATGATGAACTGGAAAATTTTTAGGCAAGGGAAAGAATAGTATGTTCAAGATTACACCCACGAGTTTCATAAAAGGGCTATTGCATTAAATGTACCTTTGTACACCCAGGATACTTTGTTAAAGTACATAGGAGGTCTTCACTCATATCTCAGACATTCTATTTTGGTCTTGAACCCTAGTAATTTGGATGAAGTTTGTGTCCAAGCTACACATTTAGAGCCAAGAGGAAAGGGTTCTTTTATTGATAAGTTTGATAATGATAACTCTATAAATAAATCATCTAAATTTGCAGAGACGAGGAAAGGAAAGAAGACAGCTACAGTTAAGAAAGATGACAATTTTTCTTGCTCTCATTGTGATAGGAAGGGTCATGATGAAGATCATTGTTGGAAGTTGCATCCAGAATTGAAGCCTAAGTGGGCTTAGAAACAAAATTAGAAACATAAAGGTAAGGAGAAAGAAACAAATGTTGTTATGGATCTTGATTCTGATTCTGATGATGAAACTAAGATAACAGCTATGGGTTTGAAAGGTAAAGCTTCTATTGCCAGTGTTTCCTTTGATAGTTGTGCTTCTACACCTAAAGCTAATGAAGTCTCTAATGATAAGAAAAGGAATGAACTTTTTCACATAAGGGTTATTGCTAAGAATGTGAAACTTGATGCACTCATAGATAGTGGTTCTCAAGTTAACTTAATTTCTGAAGATGTTGTAAGAAACTTGGGATTGAAAACTACACTGCATAAGAAACCTTATCCACTAGGCTGGATTTGTGAGAATGATAAATTGCAAGTAACAAGACAATGCACTTTGAAATTTGCAATCACTAGTAAGTTTGTGGATGAAGTACAGTTTGATGTGGTTCCACTAGATATATGTGGGACAGTGTTGGGTAGCCCTTATTTATATGATCGAAAAGCTATTTTCTACAGGGAAAAGAATCATTATCATTTGTTTAAAGATGGAATATAGTATATTGTACATTCTAAGACTGATCATTCTTTTGCAAACATAGGGCAATTAAAGAGGGTAATTAATGCAAGTAAAGATTTAACTCTTATGTCTATCAGTTCAGGTGGTTCTATACATGAACTTGAAGTAGCTAATCAAGGTCAAATGTCGCGGGATGCACCCACAGTACAACATGAGGGAATGGTGATTGAAAGCATTGATGGTCCCTTGGGTAAAAATGTTTCTATTGTGAAAGATCGATATGTTGTTGATTTATTCTCTTTCATATCTGCATTATTGTTCAGCTTGATGCTAGTAAATGTTTGTTGGTTAGGGGCTACGACAGTTGATGTAGATGCTTATGGAAGTGATAGAATGATGCTTATGTTCAACAATGTTGTTGCAGTCTTCATTGTGATTGTAAGCCAAGATTATAGATGTATAGGACAAGTGGGGAGGCAAAGTCCTTACTTAATGTCTGAATAAATGCCACTTTTGGAGGTCCAAAAGCTCTCTAGTGGGGAGGCCTGATCCAAAGGATTTTTGTCAAATTTTGAAGTTCCTCATTTTTCTCTAGAAACATCTTCATCAAAAAAATATTGGGAATTCTGACTCCAATGCAACTCGAATGGAGTCAATCGGAGCTACGATGCTCGAGATACACTCAGTCAAACCTTCAGTCAATGCAAAGACCCAAGTCAGAAAAAGGTCAAAAAATCAAAGTTGTCAAAAGTGGTCAAGAATGGTGTCAATGCAAAGATCTCATCGCAAGCTTTCCAATGACATTCATTTCATCAAAATTGGAGTTTGTTTGCCCAAGTTACGAGAAGTCAAAATCGGCCAATCATGTGTGGACACGTGGCAGTCCAGCCAACGCCACATCATCAGTCCAATCAGTGGACACATCACTCCAAATTCTTTGACCAGCGAATGAAATTTTGATATGGCATCATCTCACCCCTCCACGTGGCAAGCCATTATTGGCAAAAGGTGGCATATTATTTTTATAAAAAAATATATAATAATAAAAAAATTAAGATAATAAAATATATAAAACAAATAAAAAAATAATAATAAATGCCACATTCTTTTAATAAACGTGGGCTCTCCTATATTGAAGGATCTCCACCTATCTTAAAGCCCATATTAAAGCCACCCTATTTTAAAGCCATGAGTTTTGTTTTTAAAGTTTTAATTTTTTTTTAAAAAGCCTATTTTCATGGAATCCTTATTTTAAGGGATTTTAAACCCTTTTTAAATTATTATTACCCCTATTCAAAAGGGATAATCTCCTATAAGATAGCAATGGGATTATTTTCAAGGGATAAAATTTAAAAGATCTTCTTAAAAATATATAAATAATCCCGTAAGAGTTATCAAAACAAAATTATAGGGATTATTATTTTCCTTTGTAAGCCCAAAATTATAAGGGCCCTTCATTATTTATCTTGAAGAGATTTTATTATGTAACGAGGGGATTTCTTTTGGATTTACATGTAAATTTGGGGAGATTGTAAATCAAGTTGTTATACACCAAATTGGGTAAAATTGGTGTATAAAAAGGGGTAAATGGGCGAGAGTTTGTAAGTGTGTTTTAGCTAATTATTTTTGTAAGGAATTTTGGAGGTGATTTTTGTAAGTGGAGAGTTGTAATTTTTCTTCCTTGGAGAAATCTTATTGTAACTTCGTGCTTTTGGAGAAGTTTTTTCCCACACACTTTGGAAGTGCATTTTAAGATTTCTTTGTAATCCAAGGGTAGGCTATGCTGAAGATTGTAACTGAGTTTCTGGAGGAATAATTGGATCGGTCTCACTCTATTGGAGCGGACCTAGAGACGTAGTCACGATTGTGGTGAACTCCGTTATCAGATTGTTTGCACTTTCTCTCTTCTTCTCTCTCACATTCTTGTTATCACCTTGATTTTTAAAGCATAATTTCAATAATGTACACTTGTTTTTGAGTTTCCATTAAATTGTTTAAGTTAAGCATTCAATTATGCAATTAGTCTAGATCCTAAATCAGATCAAACCTAGTGTAGTTACATAACACTCCATTGATCAGGACAACTCACTCATCATATAGAGGATTAGAAATATAAATCCATTGCATTTAGCTCTAGAGAATTATAGATTAGAGAAATAAAATATTGAATAGGAGAAGACCTTTCAAGAGGAATATTTCAATGTTTTAGCTAATAATCTTCTTGATTTTGTTCAAAATGATCAAATTGTTTCAATAGATCAGCCAAGGCAGTAGGGTGAAGAAGTAAAAGAGGTTGATCAAGAAGATCACCCTATAGTTTGGTTTGATGAGTTACCTTCATTTGTTGAAAATGATGAGGAAGGTGTGATTCTATTTTCACTAACAACAGTTTCATAACAAGAAGAAGATTCTCAACGATATGAGCAGTTGCTAATTGAAGCTAAGCAACCTGAAAATCGGGAGTTGGATCTAGTTTAAGAGTGTGAAAGTAAGCTTTTCATGGAACTTACATAGCTAGTTGAGAGCTATTATGAAGTAGAAAACAATCCTCCATCAGAATCTCATGAAGAGTACATGAGGAAGATTTATTTTGGGATGAACTTGAAGTTTTTATCTCCAAATTGGATGAAAAAGAATTAGACCTATTGGAAGAAGTAAAAAAATATGAGGAACACATTCATGTTTTATTTCCTCGAGAGGGCTCCCACAAATAGTAACAGTTTGAAGATAACATTGAGCTATCTTTTTCACTATTAGAAGGTGAAACAACACCTTTAGAGGAGGACAATATTGACCAATAGGAGCAACCTGTAGAGGAGGATTACCTTGGGAAACAAGAGAAAAAGGTGGAAGTGACCATATCTCTAGATGATTCACTAGATGTGGAGCAACCTAATCAACATGAAGACATAGAATCAACAGTGCATGAACAACAAACCAACAAAAGTCCAAGTTTCATCCTTTTCAAGAGGATTCCCTATTAGGTGTTTAGCCAAGAGGGGTACCAATAAGATGCAACCAGTTATCAATGCTCCTAATAATGAGATTTTAGTTGTGGAACAACAGACTCAACTCACCCATTCATTCCAAATTAGTAGTATGTTTGATCAAATTCAAGAGGGGAGTGAGTTGGTTTATGTTCTTCAAGAAGAATTGCAATAGTTTGTGGGGTATTTTATTGTTCCCCACTACTTATCAGTAGTTCATAAACATGTAATGCATCCTCTATTGGTTAGAAGGGGGTGCTATTTTACAAAGCCAGTTAATGGGTTTGTTTGATCACCTCCTTTTATCTTTATAGTAGGTTAGAGTAGGCTTGAGTTCTGTTTTTGTTTTCCAAGAAGTGCTTTTGCATAGTTTTCTGGCCCTATCCTAAATAGAGCCATGGTAGTTGTTTTTAGTTTTGATTTTGCTGTTGTATAGTTCCTAACAACTAATTTACATAAGTTTTTCTGAGTGGAAGGGACAAAATTTGACTCCATGCCCAATGGATAGTTTAGGAAACTAGTCTAGGATGCTTAGTAGGCAAGCATTTAGTAGATGTTGCCAAAAATGTTACCTAATTTAGCTTCCAGCTCAATTAGGTAGAGCTGGGACAACAATGATGATAGAAAGATGAAAGGTACACATTCAATTCTGCTAAGTTCTATTCATATGCACAAAGGTAATTATCAAATAATTGCAATTTATTATGAAAATGTATACAAGAGAAAGATTGCATATATTTTCCACAAATTTTGTATTTTATTGATAATTACAAATGTATGGCATCCCACACAAGCTGTGGGAATAACTATTTCAATACAACATAAGACAAACTATAAATTTGAAGAAATAGAAAGGAAAGAGCATATGGGAAGAGTAGGGATTTATCATTGCCTAAATGATGAACCCCAAGTTGAACTGTTGCATCCTTTCTTTAGTTCTTTCACTTGATTGCTCTAGAAGTTGCTCTATTGTTCCAAAAATGCCTGCAAAAGATGAGAGTGATTGTGTTAGAGCTTGGGACCCATAATCTCCACTTATGCGACATCAACAAACATATAGTTTATTCTCGTAAGGCATTGAAATAGTTTGCAACATCATAAGTATCAAGGAAAAGCAAAAGAGTATCATCAAATCATGAAGCATCATTGGAAGCTTTTCGCTTCACTATTTTTATCTAACATAGGAGCAATTGGAGATTAACATAGGAGTGATTGGATATATATATCTAGAGGGTTAGAATGAAAGCATAAACATATTGGAGATAAAGTAGTTTAGTGGATATTAAGTGTTATTCTAATTGTATATTTTTGAAATAATATAGATAACTTATTCAAATTTTTATGTCAAGTTACCTAACTCTGATTTTTTTGAATTTTCACCACTTAAGGGCCTATTTTTTTCATGATCATCTTGCACATACCCTAGCTCTTTTACAATTTCTCTATTTGTCTATAATATTTAGTGCTAGACAATGTAGCTCGATTTTTCAATTAAATTTGCAAGAAGAAAATGAAGAAAAAGAAAAAGAATGTCATGAAACATATTGACACAAGATTCAAGGTATGATCTTTGGTAATGAATAATGAAGATAAATAGAGAAATTGTATAAGAGGTGTTAGAATAACACTTATTTGCTACTAAATGTTATTGAAAAAAAGGGAAATTGTATTAAATTGCTCAAAACATAGAGAGAAGCATGTACGCATTGTTCTCCACAATCTGTAAGTCATTTTACATGGTTATTTTGCATAAATGATTATTTTTTGTTTATGTTTTCTTGTTATCTATATGGATGGAGAAATAGGAGTCAAATCTTCTTTCTTTCATCAAAAAATATGGTTAGGGTTAGTAATTTTATCACCCTTCATTTATTGTTTAGTTATCTCTATGCATCTTTGTCATTATACCCATCGACATAGGAGCAATTGCAAATTAACATAGCAGTGATTGGTATATATATATGCAAAGGGTTAGTATGACAGCATAAACATATTAGAGATAAAGTAGTTTAGTGGCTTTTAAGTGTTAGTCTAATAGCTCTTTTACAATTTCTCTATTTATCTATAATATTTAGTGCTAGGAAATGTCACTTGATTTTTCAATTAATTTTGTGGCGTTATAGCCATTTTGCACAGGTTATTGCTACCCATTGGCTTTATGAGTTCTATTTAATTTTTGTTTGGTTCCAAAGAATGTACCATGAATTTTGAATTGACAACCCAACTTTTACATAGACTGTTTGTCTTGTATCAATATGTTGAGTGTGGGTTTTCGATATTTTGCCATTTACTTGTGATTCTTAGGTGTTTTTCTAATACTTCTTTTATATTTTCCCTATTTTTTCTATAATATTTAGTGGCAAATAATGTATCTTGAGTTTTGAATTGACAAGCCAACTGTAGACATCAAAAAATTGTCCTCTTACAACACTTGTATCGACATTACATCATTTAGGCATCTTGTAGCATGCTTTGCCCTAGGTACCCATGTCATCATCTATTTAATTAAATTTTATTTATTTAATTAAATTCATAATCATTTATATCCCTTCCTCGAATGTTAATTAAATTAATATAATTAAATCATTTCCATCCATTCCTCTAATGTTAATTAAATAATTTATATTATTTAATTAATTAATTAAATCATTTCTATTAATTCTTCTAATGTTAATTAAATAATTTATATTATTTAATTAATGAAATCATAAATCCAACATTAATTAAATAAATCAAATATTTATTTAATTAATAAAATCCTAAAAATATCTTCTCACTTTCTTTCCAAAACTGAACTCATGTGTATCTAATTAATTTATTTAATTAGATAATTCATCAATTATCCTTCTCATCTTTTTCAAGATTTATTTCCTTTAAAACAGGAAATGGAATCCTTCTATCTTTTTACAATCTTATCTTATCTTGTTTTATTTCCTCTTTGATCAAATAAAACAAAAATCAAATCCTTATCAATCTTATCAAATCTTATCTCTTTGCACATCAAAAATCTATAAATCAAACCTTTTACAAGCCATTTGGATCGAATCTTCTTCTAGCATCTTCACTCTGTCAAAATAATTCTTCAATCGCCATCTATCATCTTCATCAGGTTGTTATGTTGCAGAATTGAGCAACCAACATTCCTCCTCTACAATCAACCTTTGAAATCTTGCATCCTTGTGCAGGCGGAGAAGAGCCATGGAGATCAATCAACACTAGTTTGAAAATCGGTTTGCACGTTCTTTGTTTATTATTTTTATTTTCATTCTAGTTTGTACTTCATGGTGCTTGATAGGATTTAATTTGTTTATTATCTTCAATGCATTAAAACTCTTTTGATTATCTCCCTATCTACACCAACTGTTACATAGAATTTCCATGTCCACATATAAACTTTTTTGGTCAAGGGAAATTGGGAAAGAGCTATTAGAATAAGACTTAACAATCAAAAAAGAATATCATGAAGAAGAGTTTGTTATGGGGAACTTCAAATAGATGAGGAAAAAATAATATCATGAAACATATTGATATAAGAGATTTCCATCCCACGTAATTAGCAAGCTCCACTACTTTCATAAATAGACCAGGGCAGTTTATTGCCCATAGCTTCAAGCATATGAGAAGAAAAAGAATATCATGAAACATATTGATACAAGATCCAAGGTATGTTCTTTGGTAATGAATATTAAAGATAAATAGAGAAATTGTATAAGAGGTGTTAGAATAACACTTATTTGCTACTAAATATTATTAGCAAAAAGGGAAATTGTATTGAATTTCCTGAAACATAGACATATGCAAGATGCATATATATATGTATGTATGTATTGAATTCCCTATTCCATATTTAAAAATATACATATTGGTAGAAATATATATACATATATACAATCCAAGACCACTATGGCTCGTTTGACAATGGAACAACAATTTATATATACAAATGTATATCTAAATAGTTGTGTGATACAGAGCAGGGAGGAAAATTGTTTCCAATCACAATTTGAACCAAATCAAACACTCTTTTAGTCCTTACAACCTTATCTTACAAACCCTTCACCAACTCACCTAGTTTCTCTTGTAGGTGTCCAAAAATTGAAAACAAAGCATAACTCCACAAATCCAACTCAATCCCATAGTCAAATAGGGTTTTTAGATACCCTTCATCCTCCTTCAAAACATATCACAAAAGAAACCTTGGCCACTTTGGACCAACATCATCAAATAGTCCAACAATGCTATCCCAATTCGCCAATTAGGCCTATTTTCCAAAATAAGTATACTCAAAACACCTAACCAACCACAAATATCTATGGGTAGTCACTTAATAGTCCTCAAAACTTCTAAACCAATGGGTTTTAAGTCCCAAGACACAGATATAAGATCCAAACTAACAAACCCTTACTCTAGGGTTAAATTATGCATGAACCAATGAGGGTTTCATGGAAATCCACTCTCCTTACTCTTCCACACTGTAACAAATCCTCCAACACATCAAAATGGACCCACCAATGCTTTCCAAGCCTTCTCCAATATTTGAACACTAAGCCTTCAACAAACCACCATTTTTATGCTTAAATCCATTCAAAACCTTCTAGGACAACACCTACAACTCTCATAATTCATTATCCCTACTTAAAATTCTCTTCCTAACATCTAAAACTAGCCTACATGACTCATTCCACCAAGGCACAGGGAGTACAATAGGTGGAATGAGTCAAAAATCCATTCTAAATCCTCAAAACCCTTATTTCAACTATTACAAACCCATTCTCAAAAATTTAACAATAAAAATTGTTAGGCTCAATGAAAATCCACCCAAATGGATGAAAATTAAAGCTACAATAACCCTCCACAATAGTCAGCCACCTTTTTAGCAAGAAAATCATATACAGATTCGTACAGATCAAAGAAATAATGAATTTTCTATAAAAGCTCATAAATTGCAGTTTATCAAGAATTTTTTTATTGCTTGTGCTACAAATACAATGTCTCCAACCTCTCCTTCAACTTGAGAGAGGTCTATATAACTTAAATACAAAAAAACCAACCAAGTACCTTCTACCTTCCAACTGACCCTAGAACTTCCAGATTTTGCACTTTTTACAACATTTTAAAACATGACAACATTTTGACCAAACTTGCATAAATTGACACCTTTAGAAAAATGAACATACTATGACTCAAATTACATATATATGGTCTATTTAGACCTCATTGAAGACAAAAATAAGACTCCATACCTCTAAAACTAACACAAAACCACATTTACCTAAAGTTCCTTGGTGCCCCTGCACCATACAACTGGCCTTGAAACTTTTCCAAGTCTCTTGTCTACTCCACCTCCTTGATCTTAAAGTGATCCTTTTTTGGTACTCCTTTTCCTTTGGATCAAATATTGCTGACTTGTATCACCCCTTGTGCTCTCAAATTACTTACCACCTAGATATTATTTCTTTCGCACAAGTTGTCCTAATAAGTATCTCCTGACTTTCCCTTCATTTGTGATTGATATTGTACTTGCTCTTACATCTACAAAAAAAAAATTCTAGTCTTCTTTTGAACTACTTCCTCCTTACCTCTTGTTACAAACTTGAATCTACCCACCTGTCCTTGAATCACTTTATCTTTTCCTTGTATCTTTGTGATCAAATTCCCTATTTTAGTAATCTTTGTCTTGGTAGACTTCCATACATCAGTTTTGATAGTACTTGACTACCCCTCTACTTCCTTAGCAACTAAAGGACAAAACAATATCCCAACCACAATTCCATCATGATTTTTAAACTCATTTTTAGCCTTTTCAAGGAATTCATCCTTGACCTTCTTTGTCTCAGACTTGGCCATCACTATCTCACCTTCTTTGCTAGCTTCCATTACTATATCATCCTTCAAATTTGTTGTGCTCACATCTTCTAGCCTTGAAGTGGCTGCAAATGCCATTTTCTCTTCTTGTTTGTCTTCCACAAGCTTCACAATCTCTTTCTTGCCAAACATTATCACCTTTGCTACCTTAAATTGATCGTCAACAACTCCTTGCAATGGAGTTAGTGTAAAACTATTCCCCTCATGCTTAATTTGATAACTATTTCTTCTACAATCATATATGGAATGCTTGTCATATTTCCATGGTCTCCCAAGAAAAACATGACAACAATCCATTGGTACAACATCACAAACAACTTTATCCTTTTAACCACAAACATTGAATTCAATCAAAGCTTGTTCAATAACCAAGATCGATTGGTTATCATTCAACCATGATATCTTATATGTATTTTCATGAGGAATTTTTTGTAACTTCAACTTATCTATCATGTCATTAGAGACCATATTCTTTGTGCTACCTAAATCTATTACTACCTTGCATACCTTACCCTTGCATTTGCATGTAGTTCTGAATAGAGATTTTCTTTGCATTGGTTCTTTCTCCTTTTTTTCCTTGAGGATTTTTCTTCTCACCATCAAAGAGTCCCCAACTTCTGGAGCAACAACTAGATTTGGAGTATTTGAACTTTCACATTCATCTTCTTGCGCTATTTGAGCCCTTCTTTCACTTCTCCTTTCACCACCACTTGATGTAGAGCCTTGTATTTCAGGACACTTGTATGTTGGATTCCCAAACTCATTACAATTGTAACATCTTCCTGAAAACATGTTTGAATTCCTACCACCACCAAATGTGCCCCTAGTGCCTTTGAATCCACCTCTGTAATCTATAGCTTGTTCTTGTCTTTTGCTTGATTTTTCTTGACTTTCACTTGATGGTATTGAAGAAGAAAATGTACCTTTGCCCCTTGAAGTGTTGCATCTACCTCTTATTTTTTTTATCTTTCTTTCTCTTAAGTTTCTCTTTAGCCCTTATTGCGATTTGGTAGCACTCTTCAATTGTCCTTGGATTATGCAAACTCAACTCATCCTATATGTTAAATCTTAGTCAACTAACATACTTAGCCACCTTTTCTACATCATCAACCATATATCCTACTCTTATGCTCAACTTATACAACTCATTAGTGTAAGTTTTCACATCCATTTCCCTTTGTCTGAAATATTGAAGCTTTTTAGACATCTGAATTGTATAATCACTTGGAAAAAACTTAACTTTCAATTAGGCTACCATCCTATCCCATGAAACAGTCTTTTCCTTACCTTTTCTTCTCCTTTTAGCTTGTTCATAATCCCACCAAAGAAGTGCATGCCCCTTCAATTTAGTTTTTTCTATCTTCAGCTTTTCTTCATCAGGTACATCTTCACATTCAAAGTAGTTATCTAAAGTTGCATTCAAATCTAACAATGCTTCATCATCAAGATTACCATCATATATAGGAAAATAAAATTTTACCTTGTATTTGTTTCCTTTTATTGCCTTCAGTAGCCTTACCATCTTTTTCTCTTCAGGATCCAACTCTTCTTCTACATCTTCTTCATCTTTAGTGTCACTTTCATCACCAAGAGCCATTCCTCTCTTCTGGCCTATTTCAACACTTTCCAACCTTTCAACCAACCTATTTTTCAACTCCTTCAACTTTATAATCTCCCTCTCAGTCTTCTCTTCCATCTCTTGCATCTTTCTAGCCATATTATTCCCCTTGGGAGGCATCTAGACTCTTCAACTTCCACCTTTCTCTTCTTCAATCTACAAATTTCAACTCTCAAAAGTTCTAATCCCTAGGATTTTTTACCAATTGATGCAGAGCATGGAGGAAAATTTTTTCCAATCACAATTTGAACCAAATCAAGCACTCTTTTAGTCCTTACAGCCTTATCTTACCAACCCTTCACCAACTCACTTAGTTAATATTGTAGGTGTCCAAACACTAAAAACAAAGCATAACTCTACAAATCCAACTCAAACCCACAATAAAATAGGGTTTTCAAATACCCTTTATCCTCCTTCAAAATATATCACAAAAGCAACCTTGGTCACTTTGGACCAACATCATCAAACAGTCCAACAACTCTGTCCCATTTGGCCAATTAGGCCTATTTTCCAAAACAGGTATACTCAAAACACCTACGCAACCACAAATCTCTATGGGAAGTCACTTAATAGTCCTCAAAACTTCTAAACCAATGTTTTTTAAGTCCCAAGACATGGATATAGGCACCAAACTAACAAACCCTTACTCTAGGGTTAAACTATGCATGAACCAATGAGGGTTTCATGGAAATACACCCTCTTAACTCTTCCACACTATACCAAATCCTCCAACACATCAAAATGGGCCTAAAAATTCTTTACAAACCTTATCCAATATTTGAACACTAAGACTTCAACAAACCACTACTTCAAACTACCATTTTTAGGTTTAAATCCATTCAAAACCTTCTGGGACAACACCTACAACTCTCATAATTCCTTCTCCCTGCTCAAAAATTTCTTCCTAACATCTAAAACTAACCTAAAAGACTCATTCCACTGAGCCACAGGGAGTAAAACAGGCAGAATGAGTCAAAAATCCATTCTAAATCCTCAAAACCCTTATTTCAATAGTTACAGACTTGTTCTCAGAAATTTCACAATAAAACTCGTTATACTCAATGAAAATCCACCCAAATGGATGCAAATTAAAGCTAAAAAAACCCTCCATAAGATTCAACCACATTTGAAATGAGAAACTCTTGTACTAATTCATACAGATCAAATAAATAATGAATTTTCTGTAAAAATTCAGAAATTATAGTTTATCAAGAAGTTTTTAATTACTTTTGTTGCAAATACAATGTCTCCAACCTCTCATTCAGCTTGAGAGAGGTCTATATAAATTCAATACAAAAAAAACAACTGACTAAACCAACCAACTACCTTCTACATTCCAATTGACCCTTGAACATCCAGATTTTGCACTTTCTGCAACATTTTAAACATAACATTTTGACCAAACTTGCATAAATTGACCTTTAGAAAAATGAACATACTATGACTCAAATTGCATATAGATGGTCTATTTAGACCTTATTGAAGACAAGAAAAAGATTCCACACCTCCAAACCTAACACAAAACCACATTTACCTAAAGTTCCTTGGTGCCCCTGCACCATTGTGTATGTTATCTTTATTTCTATTTATGTAGACTTTGATTTAAAAAGTGTTAAAGATAGAATATGTAATTATTATTTAGCTTATGAGAAAATTGGTACAATACAGCCATAACATTCAATGATATATCATTCAAATGTTGTTAATAATAGAGCATTTAATGGTGCAGTACATGTGTAACATGTTCATAAAAAAGTTGTGAAATTGATTGTCCTTTGGCAATGAATGTGCCTACTGAAATTGAATACATTGAAAAACACCAAAAAGAGTGCACAAAACTATAGTTCAAGAGAGCAACAATGTAATTTTTTTAGGTTGCAAACATTGAATATTGCATTTTCTTGGTCCCGCCATCTTGATTGCCATTGCCTAGTACAATGAGCAATTGTTTACCAATCTACTTTTGTGTTCGAAGGTGGCCAAGAGGCCCCCTGTTGCATATATATTTTAATAAGTTGCAATGTTTAAAATATGTTGCTGACTTGAAAAATTTTTACCCTCTGCTTATTGTTATTGCTTCATATAATTATTGTCATAACATAGAGAAAATAGGTATCATCATAAAGAACTGGGTTTTAATAATTGATGGTCAATATATGATGGTGGAAGTAAAAACCACAAAAACCATGCTTGTTGTTCTCCCTCTCACGGGTTCTAGCCAAACACCCCGAACAAGAAAAGTATGGAAGACATGTAAAAAATTTAATGGAGTCATATCATATATCAGACAATGGTGAAGAAGGGGAAATTTGGTTGTTTTCATATATGATTTCTTATATTGTGTATAAACATCTATTTAGATATAGCAACTTGTATATATAAATAGATATATACATGTGTGCATATGGATATATATCTGGTTATATGTGTGTTTTTTAAATGTGTAGACAAAGGGGAAATTCAATGCATATATGTACTTAATCATTTATATTCTTATTATTCCTAGAAAAATATACAAATATCTACATATAGCTATATGTAGAAATATAGTAAAAACTGCATGCATACATATATAAGCAATCTTTATTCTTGTTCTTGTATCTCATGTTGTTGACTATTTTGCAGTATTAAAAGAGGAATGGTTATTACCCATTTTCATTTAATCGAACTAGTAAAATGGTTGAAAGATTATTGATATTTCTAAGTTGTCTACTAGTTGCCATTGGACATTGCAATACTTAATCTTTTATTTTTTATTGTAAAATAGAGCTATCAATTAGTCAACTCAAATTGAAACATTTTTTCTCCCTAAAAAAGTCTCTAGAACTATGTCTATGAAATCAGGCTTTGTGGATGGGTCTCCAGAGCCCCCTAAGATTGATTTGTTGACATCCCCCATGGGTTCCACTATATATTCCAGCTCTAAGGGTGCCAACCACTAGTCTTTAGATCCTGATTCTATAAGTATATATTTCCTTTTTGTTATACCTCTTGTAAACTTGTTATTGTTTCCTTCCTCTTTTGTATTCAAGTTGAACATTTCCTTTCATTTTTTGTATTTTAATTATTCTCGAATACAAAAATGCACACCGCATACCCTTTCTTATTTATGTTTCTAGTTTTCTTGGATTTAAGGTGCACACACACATGGGTGAACTTGGAAAATCATATAGATGTGGAAGTAGATACACATTCATATTACTAGCACATAAAAACATCCCTTTGATGTATATGTATATGTATGTATATATATATGTATATGTATATGTATATGTGTATGTATATGTATATGTATATGTATATGTATATGTATATGTATATGTATGTGTATATGTATATATATATGTATATATGTATGTATATGTATATGTATATGTGTATATGTATGTGTATATGTATATGTATGTATATGTATATGTAAAGTTTAGAAGGATGTAAAGCAAATGGATAACTTCAATGTTGCACCTGATTCGAGCTACAATATTTGGTACTAAATATTATAGAGAAATTGGGAAATTATAAAAGAGCTATTAGAAAAAACACTTAAGAATCATCGGAAAATTACAAATAATCAAAAAACCACATTAAATAGAACTTTAACATATGGAGAATAGAAGAGTTGAACTACAATACTCTGTAAACACAATTTCACAAAGAACATATAACATGTTCTATTCACACAAAATTGAACATACCTTCACAACTACTATACTAATTTAATCTTCAATACCTTTATGTTTTCATACTAACCCTTTACATATATATATATATGAAATTACTTCTATGTTAATGTGCATTTTAAAAATATCCATATGTAGGGGAAATTGTATGTTTATGTAGTATAACATTAAAAAAAAATACGCTGTCCACAAAAAGCATTTAACATGTCCCATCCAAAAAAGACACAGACCTAAACATACCTTTCCAACTACTAAAATAATTTTATTTGAATATCTTAATGCTTTCATATTGACCCTCTGCATATATGTGTGTGTGTGTGTGTGTGTGTGTGTGTGTGATTTCTCCTATTGATAAGTATTGATACAAGGCAAGCAGTGTATAATATAAGTACAACTTCCTTGTCAATTCAAAATTCAAGGTACATGCTTTGCTACTAAATATTATACACACACACACACATATGTATATATCAGTTTCCTTGTCAATTCAAAATTCAGGCTACATTCTTTAATACTAAATATTATAGACAAATAGAGAAATTGTATAAAAAGTATACTTTCTCTTGGTGTGTTCATTTCCATCATGCAACAACATTTAAGCAAGCATTTTCCATAGTGGAAATGGTTAACACAGAAATCTGTAGAATCCTTGTATATATAATTTTATATATTTGAATGTTCAAACCATGCTATTTTTTGGCCTCCTACAATGATCTCAATAACTAAGCCTTTATAGATATGATTCAGAGATTGGAAATCTAACCTTAATAGCCATTTCAACCATCATGAAGGTGCATTTAACTTGTCAACCCAGGGACATGAACTTGAAATGGGTCACCACAGTATGTGCACTAGGGACTCAAAGTAGCCATTCTATTCAAAAACTACCGAACACACAATACTAAAAGTAAATTGCTTGAAAAAGAATGAAACAAATGTTGAACATCAACCAATGAATATAATAATTTTGAGTGCATAACAAGAATGAAAATATGAGCAACAAACAAGACACTACTATGTTTTCTTTGGCTGCAGGAATAGTCACAAAATGAAATTCTAGTGGTTGTAGGAATAGTCGGTGCCATAATTCTAACTAAGTACTCAACAACAAGTAATACTAAACTAATGCTAAAATAAGAAAATGGATTGCTCACCAAGTGGGACCCCTTGGATAAGTATCCTCTAAAACTAATGAAAACTCAAATGCTCGAACTCAAAACTTTATTTTATTCACTGTGAATCATGCATACAAAAGAGTAATGTATTTGTATTACTAGAAATTGGAGAATGAGAGTACAATATAAAATCGTCCAACCTCCTGAAGAAGGAGCATCAAATCATTATTTATACTAACAACTAAGTGTGGCAGTCAACTCCATGACTGAGAGGATGCCATTTAGGGAAAATAGAGGAAATGGAGTGATGGTGGTTACACATGCATGTAATTTGGTCAGACATGTAGGTCGAAACATAAATCTATCACAATAGTAATGCCCATGCATGATCGATCATTAAATTCCACTACAAGGCAGTTATATTCGGTTGCATGGAGAATCTTCTGTCATCAGCTTCCCTTTGACTTGGAGTGATTCCTTTGCTGGACATTATGGTGCATGCCCAGCTAGCAAATTCTTCCTCAACTTGGCATATTCAATTTGCATGGCAAGTTCAGTACGCATAATAACTGCACATCTATAACCACCTTAAGGAACATTCATTAATCACATGAAAAATAAATATAGATAATCCACATATTATGCCAAATGTCATTAAAGCTTGAAGAGGTAGGATTAAGTACAATGTTAATGGTTTGAGGGAAACATTATGAAAATATTGACATTTAACATTAAATTTCTAGATATGCAATAATGAACTTGATCAAGTGAATAACAAATTCCTCCTAAGGAATGTGCAAATGGGAGTGTTGGGTGGGAACAAGTGTGAGGGAGGGGATTCAAAATCTGTAGATGATGGAAAGGATGAGTCTGACGATGAATTGGATGATTCTGGTCAAGCGTTGGTCTCTCTTCCTCCTATGGTGCAGGTGTTTGTGCCTTGGGAAGTCTTTTTCTCAGGCTTCTTAGTTTGGTGGTCTCAGTGTGCAGTGACTATTGTTCTTGTCTTGTCTCTAGCCACTGTTTGCAGCAGGTTCGTTGTGGCTAGTGCTTGCACTTTGCGGGGTGCAGAGGATTTCTTAGTTCCCCCCTTGGTGGTGTCTCCTCTTGGTGCTACCTTCTTTGCTACCTATGATGTGTGGTTTCTTGGATCTCCCTCCTACAAGCGGTGCTTGGTGGGGTTTGGGTGCGGATTTCCCTACCTTTATCTTTTGTGGGTGCCATCCATTGGGTGGGTTCGTGGTGGTGTCTCCTTTGAAGAAGTGTGGTTTAATATTGGATCAATCTTTGCTCCTACTCGGTGTAGTAGGAGGGCTTGAGGTCTCTTCATGTCGGCTTGGTCTTGTTCCTGCTTCTTCTTGGTTGCTCCTCACTCCTGGTCATGGTGTGTTTGGTGCCTACTTCCTGGAGGCTCTCTTTCTTAGCTTTCTCTGGTTCATTCTTTCCCCTCTTGGTGGTTTGGTGGTGTTTCCTATTGGCTATTTGTGAGGATTTTTGGCCCCTATCTGGCCCTGACCGGTGTGTCAGGTTTGCTTGGTGTGCTCTCTTGTTGGGTCTTCTCTTTACTTATTCGCTGTGCAGGATCCCCTGTTCTTCCTGGGGTTTGCTTGTTCTTGAGCACTATGAGATTGAGTATCTGCTTTTGTTTGTGGTCAAGCCTTGGCATTCTATGATTGAATTTCTTCTCTCCCTAAACCCCGAATTTTTTTCTATCCTTTTGGGAGTGGTTCTTGGATCCTTGGTGATGTTCATTGTGTTTCCTTATGTGCATCTTTGGGCCACTCTAGCCTTTCCTATGGAGGTGGTCCTATCTTCTATTGAGGGGAAGATGGATGTGGCTGGTCATGACTTCTCTCCTATAGAGGTGGAGTGGGATGCTTTCGAGTACACCTAGAAGAAATGTTGGGGGACTGATTGTGCCCTATTTTGTGGTAGCAAGAAAGCTGAGGCTAGTCTTCATGCTGCTTTCTTTTCTTCATCTTCTATTGAGGTGGAGATCTTGAAAAGAGAGTTGATCTTTATGGAGTTCTATCTTAAGGATAAGGGGTGCTATAGTCACCATAATATGGTTGAGCTTGGGACTCTCTCCTATAGAGGTGGAGAGAACATATGGGCTTTGAAGGCAACTGTGGTTGCCCTACATACTAGTAGTTACCCTTCCTATAATGGCAGAAATTGTGGTTTATATGGCTCTGTAACTTTTGTTGATGGAGCTTTGTTCCAGATCTGTAGTGGGTTGTTGGTCCTATCAAAACCAATGAGTGTTAGACTCTTGTAGTTTCCTAGTTCTTGTTTGGGCTTCCCATTGACTTTTGGTTGGGTGTTGGCTTGTTGTCTTCCTGTGGTGTTGCTGGTTGTTTCTGTTCCTATCTTTCAGGAAACTTGTTCTTCTTGGTGTGAGTTCTGGGTCCCCTTAAAATTTGAAGGTTTCGGGTCCTTTCAAACCCTATTGTAAACAGTTTCGGGTCCATTCAAAACTTGTTTTTCCTATTATCAAAAACATTAAATTCCATGACATCTACCAGCAACTAAACTATATATTCTACCCAAAATTGGACCAATAACTAAGCTCATCACTCCCCCCAACCTAGCATTTTGTTGGTCCTCCAGCATGGGAATGTTTGTTCTTATGCTTGGTCAAAGCTCTGAAATTTGCAACTGATAGCTATCCAACGTCAGTGGCTATAGTGAGTGAATCAAGATACCAATAGAATCCTCCCAATTTGTCAAATATGTTCCATCTTTTCCTTTTTGCAGCAATTTCAAGTTGGTAGAATTTAAAATTTGGCACGGGCCATGTGAGCATGGGTGGCTGGAAAGTCATGGGAAGCCAAGACCACCCCAGAGTTCTCCCAATCTGAATATACCTATCAATCTTCTTTAGTTTTGCAACATACTTGTGGATGGAATGAGGCTTAGCCTTCTTTAGCTCATCAGATAGACTATTTCATCTTTGTGATAGACATCTTCTCATAGTTTCCTCCTTTATTGTTGTCTTTACCTCATACTCACTGTAAATTTCCTCAATCAAAGGCATAATCATGTTGTCATAACTAGGTTTGAGAAGAATTTTGTGCCATTCTCTGTAAATATCCCTTGGGTTACTTGATTCATCTCTATCAGGCAGAGGGATATCAAAATCTAATTGTTGATAAGCTCCATGTTGTTGTCCCCAACTAATCTTATTTTCTACCCAAGACATGAATGCTCTCAATTGAACATCCCCAACATACAACAACGGGTTCCAATCATGCTCTTTTGTGACATCATAATTCTGTAAATAAAATGTACATAGCAAATTCTTCATTTCAGGGGAGGCAATCCTATAAGCATTGAAACATTACATAGGGGTGTCAATATAAGGATTCAAACTTGAGGAAATCCTTGATAGCTTAAAAGAGAGATACTTCTCTTTTAGGAGTAGAGCATAGACCCTTGGAGGGGTCCCACATTCCAACATATGTGGTGCCAAAGGTGCCATATCATCCACCCTCTGTATTAGGGTGGCAATTTCTGCATCTTTATCTTCTATCTCCTCATCTTTCTTTTGAATTTTCTCCTTCAACTTCCATTTTTCCTTTTTCCATTCTTTCTCCCTTCTTTGTATTTCTCTCCATAAATTCAAGATTACTACATGTACTATAAAACTAGGAGGATTATGAATTCCTACTAGTCTTTTTGTCGATGGTGGCTCCTCATATGGCACTATCTGCATGGACTCAGGCTGTCTAGTTATCTCTGGCTGCAGGGGTATTGTTTCTTCTTTTTCCTCTTGCTGCAGGGACTCTCATTCTTGTTCTTGTTGTGGTTGCATGAAATTCTACTCTAGTTCTAGCTATTGTTGTAGGACATCCTGCTACAGAAAGTCCTAACTTTCCTCAAACTCTTTTGCAATGTTAGCAAGATCGACTAGTGTTATATTTGTTGTTCTCCCAAATATATCTTCTTCTTCGACATTCTCTTGCCCCATTGGAGCTTTAGAGTCCTTGTGTGATGTCTCACCAGGCTTAGGGTTTTCCTATGGAGGTGTACCAATCATAGGCCTGATTGGTTTGAATTTCCTGGGAGGCTTCTCATGCTTTCCTTTAGCTATAGGATGAACAGTGTTAGCCTTTATCTTTTTAGAACTTGGCACCTTTCTTTCTACATGTTGTGTTTTGGCCTTTCCTTTTCTCATTTCTACTTCTCTCTTTTGTTCCCTAATTTTCATCAGGGTCTCAAGTGGAATGTCATCATCAAAATCAGAGGAAGAACTTTCTTTTTTGAGTGCTTTTTTCTAGAACTAATTTCTATGGTTTTTTTTGTTGGAGGAGGATTCACACAAGAGCCAACACTAGAGGTTGAAGCATCAAGAGGGGCTTTAGCCATGCTCAATCTCCTGCTAGACCTACGGGGTTGAGGTAAAGCCCTAGGTTGCAAGTGATAAGGTTTTATTTGATCAACATTTATAAATTTTTCCCAGGTTATTGCAAATACATCATGTAGAGACTTTTCTACTAGCAATTTAATCAGGAAATGGTGGGAAAAAAAATTATTCCTACCTTTTTGGGTCTCGTCCACCATGATTGAGAGAATATTTTATAGTACGTTGGACACATTCATCCTCCTTATGTGCCTCATGTGATTCAAAAGCTTGAAATGTATGGAATGAAAATTTGATTGGCGACCCTCACAGGTGATGTATTTGATAACATACGCAACTATCTGCTTCCATGGCTGAGGCAGAGACATTCTCTTTGCACCTTGTTTGTCAATGCTCAATGGGGGGTCATTTGGCTCTATAAATTCAGCCCTAGATGATCTGGCATATCTGGAGGTAGTGTAATTTTTTCCATTAGCTGGTAACCTTGCCACCTCTACAATTCTTTCCTTCGTTGCCACAACTTCCAACCCTTTTATTGTGGTTTTACCTTCTAAAAATATTTGGGAAAATTCAAGGGAAATGCTTTCATCAAATCCATCCAATTTCAGGAAGTAATCTACCCATCCATAGTTTATAAATTCAGCCAGGCATTGTGCATCTTGCAATAAAACGTCATGCATCGTGGGTTCATTTTGAATTAACCCACCTCCCATTATCTGCAATCAAAAAAATGCTTTGCAACTTCTTTCCTACAATTCCTATCTAAAAATCAAGCTCACTTTCTTGCAGTATTTGCTAAATTTCTAGTGCTAATATCGAAAAAACTTTATTTTCTTTGTTTCACCTTTTTTCTTGCAACTCAAGATTACGACAGGGGCAATAATGGCAAGAAAAGGAGCGATGAAAGGGGAATTATGATGGGAAGAAATGGTGGCTATAGTTATTGTCACTTCACACATGCAAGCTGTCCTTTCATTTAGATTTCAAATTATCTCATTTTAAATTTCTCGACGTAGCCTAGTATGAATTGACACATGGGCAATAAATTCATAAAATATTTGCATCTTTTTCTTTCCCCTCTCCCCAACCTAAATTTGGACATTTGTCCACACATGTAAGATGGGAGTGGTGATTTGATATGGAATGATGGCATTTTATGTAAACTTCTATACTAACGGACAGTGATTAAATGAACACACTTAAAAGATGATTAAAGATAGCAATTAATGCACACGTACTTGAATATGTGGAAGATATTCTGTAAAGATCATGGACAAAGTACCGCTCACCTTGTGGGAATAAATTGAGCAATTAATTTAAATGAAGTGGAGTGAGGTGAGGTGGAATGAAGTGATGGAAGAGAGATAAAGGTGGTGATGGATGGGGGGATGGGCGGATGGATGAAGAAATGGAATTCCATGTAAGTGAAAGTATTTATTATGAGAGAGTACGTACCTTAATTAGCCAGAAGGAGGAACACTAGGTCCACTCTCTTCGGCTACAGGAAGCTCGGGTGTTGAATGTTGGGTGAATTGTTGCCAGAACTCTTCTTTAGAAGCTGGCTTGTGGTATAGTTTGAGGCAATGACCAGTGATAAGTAATTTAAACTTGATAGGGTCAATGGTAGTAAGTTGAATAGCTCCATTAGGAAAGACCTCAGTAACTTCATATGGCCCTAGCCACCTTGTCTACAATTTTCCTACATTGTCCTAGTATCTTGAGTCATAGATCAGGGCCCAATCTCCTAGTTGTAATTTCTTGTCCTTGATAAATTTTCATGCCACCTGATTCTTTGGTTCTACACCACTTATGTATGTTGTAGTGTTTCCCTTCTTATCTCATCCAAAGCGTTTAGCTACATATTTCTTTCTCTTTGTGCCTCAGAAATATCCATCCCCAAATCTACTGCAGTTTGTAGAGTCTTATATTCAAATTCAACTGGAATAATAGTTGTCTTTCCATACAACTCAAATGGGGTGAAGCCTATAGTTGTTTTCCAGGTTGTCCTATAGGCCCAAAAAAATTTTGGTAATCTATTTTCCCAATCCTTTCTATGAACAACTACTATTTTAGTCATAATGACTTCAATCTCTCTGTTGGTCACCTCAACTTAGCCATTAGCCTATGGATGATAAGGAGTAGACTTTTTGTGCCTTATTTTGTACTCATTAACTAGTGTTGTAACAAGGTTTGATGTGAATTGTGCCCTTTGATCAGTCACTATTTCTCTTGGGACTTGATATCTTATGAAAATATCCTCGTAAAAAAATTATGCAACCTTGTTATCTCTTGCATGCTTCATGACCTTAACTTCTACCAATTTTGTCACATAATCAGTGCATACCAATATATAAGACTTACCATTTGATGGAGGGTCAATTGGTTCCAAAAAATACAATCCCCACTTGTCAAAGGGAGTGATGACTACCTAAGGGCACAGTGGCATCTCATCGGACCTAGTTGGTCTTCCCATTCTTTGACATCAATCACATTTTCTAGTATACCTTCCTGTATCATTGTGGAGTGTTGGCTAATAATATCCTATGTTCAAAACCTTCATTGTTGTCCTCCTAGCTACAAAGTGTCGTCCACATGGTTCATTGTGGCATGCATGGAAAATGTCATATGTCTCATCTTCTCTCACACACCTCCTCATGACATGGCCAGGTCTAGTATAAAACAAACATCCAAAAATCCAAGAGAAAGGAAAAGACTTTTCAATGAGTGCCCTTTTCTCTTTTGGAGAGAAGTGAGAAGGAACTCTACCTATGACCAAGTAATTGGCTATGTCAACATACTAGGGTTTTTGTACACTGAGGGAGAATAGATGCTCATCAGGGAAAGAGTCATCTATGGGTTGATTATCTTCTGATGTAGTTAGCATTGAAAGAAAATCTGCAACAATACTTGCCTTCCCTGGCTTATCCACAATGGTTATATCAAAATCTTGCATCAACAATAACCATCTTGCCAATCTACCTATGATCAAAGGTTTATTCATGAGATATCTAATGGATGCATGACCAATGTGCACAAAGATTTGGTAGCCTATTATATAATGTCTAAATTTGTTCAGTGCATAGATTGTTACCAACATTTCTTTTTCTGTCATTGTATAATTGAATTCAACTCCTTGTAAATTTTTGCTAACAAATTAAATGGCATTTTCAATAGCTCCCTCTTTCTGTCCTAAGACTGCTCCTATGGCATGATCTGATGCATTAGTGTGGATGTGGAAAGGAATATCCCGATTAGGCCCTTTGAGTATAGGAGCGTGAGTCAAAGCTTCCTTCAAGTCAGAAAATGCCTTGTCATAGGCTTCAGTCCACTGAAATTCAACATCTTTAGTGAGAAGAGTGTACAATTTTTTTGCTACCATGCTGAAATCCTTGATGAAACACCTATAATATCTTACATGACCCAAGAAACTCCTAACATCTTTTTTTTTTTACAGGTGTGGGCAGATTTGTGATTACCTCAATCTTTGCAGGATCTACTTGAATTCTCTTATGGGAGATGTAGTGGCCAAGAACTACAACTTCATGCATAATCATGAAGGACTTTTCATTGTTTAAGGACAAGTTTTGATCTTCACATCTCTGCAGGACCCTTATGAGGTTTTCCAATGCTTGATTAAAATCAACACCATAAGTAGTGAAGTCATCCATATAAATTTCCATGCAATCATGAGAAATGTCTGAGAAGATGCTAATGACTATCCTCTAAAAAGCTGCAAGTGCATTGAATAAGTTAAATAGGAGCACCAAATAGGCATACGTCCCCCATGGATAGGTAAATGTAGTCTTCTCTTGGTCCTATGGTACAATGTGGAGCTAGTTGTAGCCGATGAATCCATCTAGAAAAGAGAAGTATTTCTTTCCTACAAGTGTGTCCAAAACTTGATCAATGAAGGGTAAAGGAAAGTGGTCCTTCTTGGTGGCAGCATTAAGTTCCCTATAATCAACACAAACTTTCCATTTCCCTCCTTTCTTGGGCACAATCACTAATGGAGACACCCATTGACTATCTAAAATGGGGTAGATAAATCCCGCATCTAGTAATTTTTACAATTATCCTTTTACAATCTCTCTTAGTGTAGGGTTAATTCTTCTTTGTGGTTGTCTTACTAGGGTGCAATCATCTTTGATGCAAATTCTGTGTGTACAAAGTTTAGGATCCAATCCCTTCATATCATGATAATCCCATGCAAATGCATGCTAATGGACCCTTAATAGGTTTTTCAATAACAATTGTTGTTCTTCATTCAATTTACTATTAACATTCAAATATTTTCCTTGACACCTATACTTGTGTAGTTAACTCTATCATGGTTGCTTCATTAACACTTGGTACCTTTAGTTCATATAGCAGCAATGTATGGGACATACTTGTTGGTATAGGAAGTCTATCAGTAGGAATAGTGGTTGCAGGAAGAGTGGTTGCCTAAAGTCTGTCTGTAGGAATAGAGGCTACAGGAAGAGCATCTGCAGGGAGAATGTCTGTAGGAACTGTGGTTGTAGGAAGAGCAGGTAGAAGTGTCTTGACTAGAGTAGCATAATGAGAAGATAATGCTTCCTCCACTTCATAATGGTTCTTAATGATGTTAGCCAATACTTCATCCTCATCTTCGAGCTGCATGAAAGAGCTTCTACCTAGCATCATAAGTTGTGCCATAGAGTTAACTTCCTCGGCCTCTTCACCAACATGTGGTCATACGAGATTATCTTCATCATGAGATGGTTTAGTAGGCAGATAGAGAATAAAATTTTTAGTGCTCCTCCCATATGAAATGGTCATGTCACCTGACCGAAATCCAATGTATATATTTGCAATTGCTAACCATGGCCTTCCAAGAATAATGTGATACCCACCTAGTGTAGCTTTAGGGGAGACAATCATAAAGTCTATGAGGTACTCCCAGGTGTTTAAAACTACCATAAGATCTATTACCTCTCAAAAATGCAAGTTTGAACCACAAAAGGTTGCCAAGATTTCACAACGTTTTAGGGTAACAGAACAAGGTTTGAGAGAATTAAACCTTCTACTCTCCAGGCGTTGCTAGACCTAGGTGGGTGTGCCTATAATAAATGAAGTAGACTTGACTATTGATCTTATCTTCATGATGTGATTTTTCCAAGATGGAAAATTGAAATGGACAAAATAAAACAAATTTGGTATATATTGTATACCAGCATTCAAAACTAAACCCTAATATGCTTAGTTAATAGATGTAAAAAAGTATGAATGAAATAAAATGATGGAAACAGTGAGACCAATGCCTTATATAATATATCGAGTCAAATGAAACCTTAAACAACTGACTTCTTTCTGGAGGTTATTCAAATTGTTTGGCATAGTTCATTTATAACTAGTATAAACATGCAAGATTGTGATTGTTAAGTTCTTCTTACTAATCTAAATGAAATTCCTTGATTACTGTGATTAATCAAAAGGATTTAATCCTTCCTTGAAAGAACCTATCAACTAATCACACAGATACGGAAAATAAGTACTGATAAACTAGACATAAACTTGTTATGTTGATCTAAATAACCAAGAAACATCAATTTTAGAGACAACTCAAATAATTCTTTCAATAGGCACAACACAACAATTGACACCAGAATATGCCAGCAAATCAGATGATTTTCATTGATATCTCCATAGCTTCACAACATACATTAGAGTCTCAACCCTGTGAAACATGGCGTTCCATTGTATCCTCTATTCTCTATCCTATTCTATCTATATCCGCATATTGTTTTCAAAATGGACATTTATACATTAAGAATATGAAAGGACGCATCCTTTCAGAAATAGAAAATACAAATTACAAAACAAAAGATAGAGAATAATTAGGCTCTATTTAGCCATAAGTGAGTCTTATTGAGGTGGTCCAAATAATCTTGACTCTCATATGTGTCCGCATCTCCAACAACATTCCAGATCGTAACTTCCATCTTGACCATTTCCTCATTTTGCTTACTCACTTCTTCCAATGCGGTATCCTCTGTAGAAGCTATCTTCATGATTTCATTCAGCATTGACTCACATTCATTTTTCCATCTAGTGGCCTCTTTCAGATCCCCATTATCATTATAAAATGTAATTACAGTTTTCTTAGCAGCTGCAATTAACCCCTGTTCATCTCCTTGCAATTCATCATAGAAATTTCGATGGCGATTGATTATGTGATTTGTAGCTTCAAGTGCAGAACTGCTAGCTTCATCACTTTGAACCAACTCATGAAATTTCTCCATGATTTGTCCATCCATCCTTGTGTGCTCCTTCAATGCAACAAGAGTATGAGAGTATTTTCCCCAAAATTTATTCAACCAAGATGTCAAATGATCCTGCCTCTTCTTGATAATTGCAGCAATAGCATCATGCATCCCCTGAGAATAAGCACTTGAGCCTACCCAGTGGTCTTTTTCCTGAGAGCTTTCTCCTTGAGTGATCATTTTGGTTGTCCCCATTGAAACACCAACCAAGTCTTTGAGTCTATCATTTTCTCTCAGCAATTTCTCATTATTTTCTTTATACATTTCTCATTCTTTTATCAATAATTGAATCTGTGCTTTATTCAACTTTGCAATATTTACCCCAATATCAGCAGTAGCTACAAGATCAACGTCTCCAGCTTTTAGAGTCAAGACATGGCCAAATGCCTTCTCTGTATCAAGTACCACTGATTGCCTGTGGGGTGGGTACAAAGCCCATATCAACATTGATCCCTCATCAGTATTATACTCGAAGCCCGTATACACTTCTGTCACCTTTTCCTTATCAAGCTTATGAGTAGCATTACTACCCTTCAAGAAACTATCAAAGACCAATGCAGAATTCAAATCAAGGCCAGGAAATATCATGACACCAACATCCTCCAACATTTTTCTCCCCACTTCAGGAGTCATATTTTTCATCTCATCATCCACACATTTTCTCAATTGAACCAGCAATTGCTCTTCATTCCCTGAAGTGACATCATCAACATTATCTCTAATTTCCTTCCCCTTCTACTTGTACAAGAATGCCTTGAACTCTGGGGAATGTATAAACTCATCATCAGAAACAAATGATCTATATTCCATGCGCCTTGTATCAACATCACCACTTTCAACACTTTGTTCTCTTACTGGGTAGACATATTGCCGAGTCCTCATTTTAGATACCTTTTCTGTTTTACCCTGTGGCACATCAACTCTTGGTGCTTCTTCATCTCCAGAAGACAATAGCTCAATATCCTGTAACCCTTGGTTATATCTTTCAACTACCATTTATGCTTCATCTTCATCCAGATTTCTGATCATATCATCAAAATGATAGGGTACATGCTAATACCCCCCAAAGTTAATCCTCTCTTTGGCTGAATTGATATATCCTTCAGGGTCAAAGTATTTCCTGGTTGGTCCTCTTTTCATATTATAATGAAATAATCTATCAAGGATTGAGTTATATCCCTCTTTACCCAACACAGTGAAATCACCAAAACACAAAGTACTAGGCATAAAAGCCTACTTCCCAAAAGAACTGAAATGCATCACACTATAGTAATCCATTTGTCTGACAATTTCCAAATATGCAACCCTGTTTGGAACTGTCCTAGGAAGAATGAAAGGAGCATCTTCAAATCCATACACTCTAATTATAGTAGCTCCCTCCAAACAATACTAGTCTCCCCAATTATGGTCAATTGGCCCATTGAAATCTTTAGGCCGAAGGAACCTTTTGATCTCATCAGTCAATGAATAGTTACAAGGATAATGATACAATTTATACAATGTTTTTGCAAACTATTCTTCAAAATGAATGAAACTAGAACTAGCAAACCTGCTATCCCAAATAGCAGTCCACAACTGAACAGGCAATGCTTCACCCTCCTTACCAATCTAAGAAATTCTCATATGAGGAGGCCATACTGCTAACTCTTGTCCAAAATATAACACCATGTGCATCAACAAAGAATAATTCCTGAGATGAACAATAGAAGCTCCACTCTTTATAGCCATCAATCCTGAATCAAGCTCCTTAGAAATATATGAAGCATAATCAAACGGCCTTGAATTGTGATATTGAATATCTGCTGTGATAACCATTGGCACCATTGACATGAATTCAGGGGCATCCATCCCTAACACTTGACACACTGAAAAATATGTGTACTTCATATAGGATTCAAACAAATCTACAAGATAGGGAGGCCCTTCACTTTCTTCTAGAGGTTCTGGCTTGTTACCCTGTTTAACCCTATGAATTGGTAACCTCCAACCCTTGTAACTTTTATCCATTTTGGAAAATTCCTTCTGCAACACCTCACAATTGATTTCCTCGTTGCAAAAACCCTTCCAATTTGAAAACTTCACCAATTGCTTCTTTTGACACATGTATCTGTGGTTTTCCAAAAGGATCACATATTTCTTTATACTTTGGATCATAATGATTAGCAAGCAATTTTACCAATTCAGCATTAACGAATACATTTGGGCATACCAATTTTCCTAAATTCAACCTTTATGGATTACAGATTGGCTCAAAATGATTCCTTCTATGGTAGTGGAAATTAAAAAGCTCATACCCCCTTATAGCAGTCCAAACATCACCTATGAACTTGCAGTTATCATCTAGCTTATCAACTTCTTCCCTAAGTTGTGTGGACCTTCTTGCTTTAGGCCCTGAACCAGGTAATTGATCAATAAGGTCTTGGTTCAACCTCCATTCAATGCCTTCATGCTCTGTATCAGTCTTTTGTTTCTATCCCTTCGACTGACTACTCTCACCAAGATTTCTACCCTTACCCTTTCCAAAACCAGAAGACTCCATTTTTTAAGCTTACAAAATCAAAATATGAAAATCAGAGAAGCAATTACTTATAGTATTTTTCTTGAGCTCCTCAAACTGAAAAAATATCTCGGTTCTCTGTTCAGCATGCCAATTCACTAGCAATCAATTCGGAAATGAGGAATTGATTAAAACACTACTGTCATTATTGTTTTATCCCATCACGCCATTAATGAAGCATGAATAACGCCTCCTTTGAAACTGGCACTGTCGCATCAAATGTCCTTTCGATGAGAAAATTTCAAATCTGGGGCAAAATCCCTTTTTGAATGTTTATTTCACCATTCAGCAAGACATTCTATGGTCATACCGACACCTGGAACCAACTTGATGACTCATGCTTCTATTTTTCATGTCGCTATGACAATTTCAAATCGAGAAGATGTCACATAGACTTCATGGTGCCATATCGATATGTATTTTTCAAAATATTTTCCAATCGCTGAGACATTGATGTTCTCACACCGACCAAAATTCTTTATCATTATGCTCTTTGTTGTAACCTGCAAATATCGGGGAGACCTCTCACAAACTTCATCCTGTTTCACCGAAAGTCTTCATTTACATTGGGTCACCAAGACAAATTTGTACTCTTTCCAATGCAATCTTCATTTCACCCGCTTCGCTATGACTTTCAAAATCGGGGAGATGTTATGTAGATACCTTTGTGTCTTATTGATATATATTCTTCAATGTATTTTCCAATCGTTAAAACAAAATCACCCTTTCACCGATGAATTCTCATTTCGGCATGACCACCAATTTTTCTCACTAAAGAAATAAACCCAACCATTGAAACAATACTTTTGACAAGACAATGAACCTTTGGGAAGACTTATACTGACACCAAATGTCTTAACAAAATCACTTCTCCAGATTACTCCTATTCGGAAAAACTCACCCCGAATTACCTTTCAGTATAATATTCATACTTCGGTGAAACTTATATCGAAAAGTTCCTTTCCCGGAAATGCAAATCTCTATCGGCACAAGTTCTAACTCAGCAAGACTCTATAACTTCTCACCGATAACTTTTGAATATCCTTGAACTTGGTTCGGCGAAACAATGCCACTTCACTAAGTCCTTCCCCGATGCAGACAAGTCTTACCAAGACAATTGCTTGCAAGCCACTCGGTAAGACAAAATGACTTCATTATGAGTTCATGCCGATACCAATCAATTTGGCCGAAACGACCCCTTTATGCATTATTCAGTATGACATATTGTCTTCGCCCTGACATTACACCGATGCCCCAACATATGCCGATATACTTTTTTCTGGATGCCTGTCGGCAAGAAAAATTAGTTCACGGAAACATTTTCCTGAACACCTTTATCTTGAGCGATAAAATTCCACATGCACCGGTCGGTGAAACACACTGTATTCGCTATGAATTCACTTTGACAATGACTCCCCTTTGTCGAAATGATTCCTTTTGTTGCCGAAACAAGAAAATTTTCCTGCCGATAGTCTACAACAAACATATATTAGTGAAAAATCAAGTCGGGGAGACTTTTACAATGTCTTGCCGATTCGGGTCTTTTAATGAAAAATGAAAGACTTGATGGATTCAATGGATTTTATGAGAGAAAACAAGAAAGACAATACAAAGAAGGACTTTGATGCTTATGATGAGGACTCAAGCTGGAACACGTGGATGAAATAGACTGTAAAATTTCAAAATTTTATAGCTCTAACAGTGGCTCCATCTGGGGATGAATGATAGGAAGATCATTACAAGGATTCAGATTTCTGGGTGAGTTGAACAAACTCAAAGTGATGGAACATGTGAGTAGAATGGAACAAATGGCAATGGCAATGAATTAATCCCTATACTACTGCACATGGAAAATTTTATTTCAAAAGAAGGAAAATCAAGATTGTCCATGTACTTGCAAATCCTGTTCATTTTATTTCCTAAAGTACTGTGCATGGAAAAGAGTTTCAAAGAGGATCATCAAAAGTTGTCCATGCACTGGCAACCTTTAATCCTATGTATTACCACAAGAGAAAAAATGTTTCAGAAATTTCCCATGTACATGCAATTCCTGATCTTCACTAGCCATATTCTGCAAATAGTATGAGTCTTCGCCTTTCTTTCCAACCACCACAAAAGGCCGTAGCCATAAGGATTCAAACTTCCCATGTTTTCCCTTCTCCTGGCACCTTGCATTCCACATTAGTACTAGATCACTTTCTCCAAATTTCCTATCCTTTGCTTTTTTGTCAAATAAATATTTTATTTGCTTCTGCAACTTTATATTTTGATTTTGAGCCACTCTCCTCATTTCATCCAGTTCAGCTAACTGCTCCATTCTTTCCTCCATGGGTTCAGGAATATCCAAATCTTCCTAAAGAACAAACCTGTAAAGTGGTAACAATTTTACAAAGGCATCCTGCCTTGTGCTCCATATACTAACTCAAATGGGGACTTCCCAATTGCCTTCTTCACTGTATTTCTATTAGCCCATACAACCAATCTTAACTTTGAATCCCAAGCCTTCTTATTCTGACCTAACATCCTTCTTATAATCTTTAGAAGACTCTTGTTGCTAGATTCTGCTTGTCCATTAGCCTGTGGATGATAAGGGGTTGCATATGAAATGGTAATACTATATGTGCTACAGAAGTCTCTGAATTCATTTGATCTAAAACACATCCCGTTGTCAGTAATCAACCTCATTGGTGTACCAAATCTAGTAATGATACTATCCATTAGGAACTGTATCACCACCTTACTTGTAGCTTGTTTAGTTGGGATGGCCTCTACCCACTTGGTGAAATAATCAGTGGCCACCAATATCCACCTATGCCCACCACTTGATTTTTCTTGTATTTCTCCGATTAAATCAATTCCCCATTGATGAGAAGGGGCATCAGCCTGCAAAGGTCTTAATGGCAAACCTCCCTGATATTTCAATTTCTCAGAGAACTTCTGGCAAGCTTCACATTTTCTCACATATGCAAAAGAGTCATTAAAAATCATAGGCCAATAATAGCCTGCCCTGAGAATTTTAAGCACTGTTGTCTTTGCTAAGTAATGTCCTCCACATACTCCTTCATGAATTTCACTCAAAACATGTTTAGCTTGAAATTCATCCAGACACAATAATAATACACCATCCCTATTTTTCCAAAATAAATCTCCATCCATAAAAACATATTTAGACGCCTGCAACTTCAGCGTTTTTTTTCTGGTTATCATTCAATCCTTCTGGACACTTCATATGTTTAAGATAATGCATGATATCTATATACCACTGAGTATGCTCAATGCTTGCAATTATTTCTTCTTCTTCTTCTACACTACAAATCTGATTTGCTTCAATATTTGCCTCTACCATTAGTTTAGCCAAACCCTGACCTCTGACCAGTTTAGTAATTTGAATCTCCAAGTCAAATTCCTGGATCTTATTGATCCATTTGCATCTTTTACCTGTTACTTCAGACTGTGTCAGAATATCCTTTATTGCTGCATGAGGAACATAAGCAGCTACCTTTGCTCCAACCAGGTATGGCCTGAAATCTTTTACAACTTTCACCAACACAAATGCTTGCTTCTCCATTATATCATACTTTAGTTCAGAACCCTGTAATGACTTACTGAATAAAGATATTGGCTGCTCATGACCATCTTCATTATTTTGTAGCATAACAGCTGCAACAGTGTGCATTGAGGCAAATGAAAAAATCTGGAAAGGTTTTGAAAAGTCAGGCGACTTGAGAATAGGAGCCTCCTTGATGGCTCATTTTATAGATACAAAAGCTTCCAAGGGTTTTGCAGTCCATTCTATCTTTTTTCCTTTCCTCAACATTCTTGCTATGGGTTTAACAATCTCAGCAAAGTTAGAGACAAACCTTCTAACAAAGTTAATCTATCCAAAAAATGACTGTATCACCTTAACAGTTTTAGGGACAGGGATTTTATCAATAGCCTCCACCCGTTCAGGGTCTATCCTAATCCCTTCCTTTGAAACAATGTGCCCCCAAAAGCTTACCCTCTGTGACAGCAAAATTACACTTCTTGGGGTTTAAGCTAATACCATACTCAAGGGCTTTTATAAATACCTTTTCCAAATGATGAACATGATCCTCAACCTTCTTGGAGTAAGCAGTGAGATCATCCTGATACACCACCATGAGAATATTGATCAAATGAGCAAATTCCACATCCATGCCAGCTCTTTGAAAAGTCACCCCCGCATTAGTGAGACCAAATGGCATCCTCAGATAAACATATGTTCCCCAAAAGGTTGTGAATGTTGTTTTGTATTGCTCAGACTCTTTAACCTTGACCTGGTTATACCCTGAAAATCCATCCATCATGGACAACAATTCACAGCCTATCACCTTATGCAATATGGCCTCCATGTTAGGAAAAGGATAATTATCTTTGAGGGACACTATATTTAGATTTCTGAAATCTACACATAATCTGATGTCTCCATTTTTCTTTCTGACAGGGACTAGATTTGACACCCATGTTGAATGTCTGATTGGCTTAATGATTCCACCGTCTCTGAGCTTAATGTTGAATGTTCTAGAGTTGGATTTATAGGCCTTTGATTTTGTCTAAATGGTTTAGCATCTGGCTTCAATGGTATTTCATGCTGAAACAAGTCTTCTCTATATGCTTTCAGATCTTCATAAGACCAAGCAAATACATGTTTATACTTTCTCAACAATTCAATCAACATTTTTCTAATTGCAAGACTGATCTTTTTACCTATGTACACCTTTTTTAGTGCCATCTCAGTTCCCAAATTAATTTCTTCAATATGATCCCTTCCAACCGGTGTCTGCTTCATTAAAGACCGATCACTTCCATCATATACCCTCTCTAATGCCACCAAGCCTTTAGCAATCTTATTTTTTTAAAGCTGCAAGATCTCTTTTCCAAAGACTGTCTCTTTTCCATCAACTTCTTCAACAAAGGAATTGAAATCGATCTCTTGAGCTTCATACTGGTCTATACAGTGAAGGAATTTCAAAAGATCAGTGTCATCATTAAAAAATTTCCAGCTATATACATTATCAGGCACAGCAGGCCTTGTTTTGAATTCAATTTGTGACACTTCTGCCAGCGTAATATCATCTCTCTTCAATGCTACATTAGCTAGAAAATCTGCCATTATATTCTTCGATCTATCCACCCACTCAATCGAGAAAGCATCAAGCAATTCTATTGTATCCCATACAACATTTCTGTATTGCTTTAATCTTTTATTCTTTGCAGTATACTTTGCCTTAACTTGCGAGATAAGTAACTCAGAATCTCCTAGAACAACCGGCAACTTTATTTTATGCTTCATCGCTATATTCAATCCAGTTAACAGAGCTTCATACTCCGCCACATTATTCATGCATTCAAAAGTTAACAAGAATGAATACTTAAATGTATTACCTTCAGGAGAAACAAATACTATCCCAGCTCCATTGCCTTCTTGGCTGTAGGCTCCATCAAAATACATCTTCCACACACCATTGTGGTTCCTTGCAGCATGCTTCTCAATAGGATCACTATTAGTCAATTCTAGCTATGCTGGTTCTATTTTGAAACTCCCAAGATCAACATCACAAAAACAATTGATTTGGTCTTGTGGCACAAAATCAATGAGCTGATTCATCCTCGGCTCCCTGTACAATTTCACTTCTTGGCCATTTACAGGAATGGTTGCATAAGATAGGTCAAACTGAACATTTCCACCAATAGTCGTCATCCATTGCCTTGATAAAAGCATACCGAATTGTGGAGGGGTGTCTATCACTGTTATATCAATATTGTAAGCTACTTGAGGGTAAGCAACTAACTTGAATTCTACATCTATCATTATACCCACCACAGGAACAGGTCGGTTATCCATTGCATAGCATTTTCCTTCATATGTATCCACCCACATGCCTAGTTGCTTCATCACTCCTACTGGCATAATATTCATGGCGACACCAGAATCTATCATACAATTTCTCAATAATTTATTATTTATGAGTAATGTGATAAAGAAAGGATCAACCTGTGGCAGACTTGTCAATACATTACTCAAGCAGATTTCTGGAATGTTTACTTTATCCTGCCTATTTTTAGCAACCATTTTATTTTCAGTACTTACATGTTTCTCACTCTCATTTATTATCAATTGCATTGCACTGTCCCTATACTCCTTAATTTTCATCATTTCTAGAAGTGGGATAGACATCTTTACTTGAGACAAGGCTTGAGTGAAATCAAAAGAAAAACCTTCTGGCTTAATCATTTTCTTTTGTTCTAATGTTTCTCCTTTGTTTACTTCTTTTTCTCCTCTACCTGATTGATCAGTTTTTTGAATTTCTTTATGTAACTCTTTTACTACATCCTTTTGGACAAGATTATGTTTACTTTCTTCACGTTGTTTATTTTTAGTTTTCTTTGAAACTCCTTGCACAACTTTCTAATCTTTCATAAAGATACCCCTAGGGACACCTTCATTCTCATTTATTGTCCTACTTCTCAACTGGTACTTACTCTTGGCTTCTTCTACTGCAGCCATAGTCAATCTTTCTATCTCTTCCTCAGCAAGTCTCCTCACATTATTATAAGAAAGCACCTCAATAGATTGCGTTTCTACATAATCATCCTCAGAATTAGAAAAAACATGATGCTCAGCCATATGAACATTGTACCTTTGTTCTGCAACATCATACTCGTAACCTCCCTCCTCCAAAGATGAGTACCTCTCCTCAACTGGGTGAGAAGCATTTGAAGTTAAGTAGATCGTGTGATCTTCTCCATCATATCCCATTAACACTCCTTCTTCCTGCATTCTCTGAGCTACCACACAATAATCAAGGGATTGTGGTTTATCACAAACTTCACAAAAATAATTACTATTCACCATATATGTTCCCTTCTTCTTCAATGGATCAGGAGTTTCTTTGCTTCCAAACCTATCTGTTATAGGTTTTCCGTCCTTCCATTTTGTGTTATAGGGCATGTCATGCAACCTCGGCCTTGGCCTTTCATTCCTATATGTATTCTCCTGCTTATATTGAAAATTATTGTTTTATTGAGGAACTCTAGGATTATCTCTCTTATTCATTATCCCAATAGCCTTTCTGTTATTCTCAATTGTTAATGCCATTTTTTGTGCTTCAGCTAAGTCCCTTGGAAATCTATTTCTCAACTTATATCTTGTTTTAGGGTCAAATGCATTTAGGTAAACACTTAATGCTACAGAGTCAGGTAACTTTGATTCGGGAGGTATTCTATTCTGTAATTTATTGAATCTTCTATTAAAATCAAAGACTGAATCATTCTGGCCTTTCTGAATTCGCATTAGTTCATGGAGAGCAGCGTCTGGTGCACTCAAATTCCCAAATTTTTCAAGGAATTGGTCTTGAAATATCTGGAGAGAATAAATGGAAGCTGTTGCTAGGCTATTGAACCAGTCCCTAGCTTCTTCAATAAGAGACATCATGAATAATCTCATATGCAAATCTTCATAAGGTACATCCAAATCCTGAATAAAAGCATTGAAACTTCTTAAATGATCCTTAGCAATGATTGCATTACTGCCTGTAAACTTGGGTACTAAACCTCTCCAACTGCTGTCCATGGGATATGGGTATAATTGAAACCCTGCTAGATCAAATTGCCTGATCATGGTTGTATATTGATAAGGAGGAGGATTAGGTGGGTGCTGATATTGGTACATAGGGTTATTGTACTGCATATTTTGTTGTGGCACATGATGCTGACCAGGAGGTGGATAATTATTTGCATGTTGAGTGGGAATATAAAGTGGGTGATTTGGCTATCTATGTTGATTCCCAATTTGATGGTGAGGAATCCTTGGTGGTTCAGAATACCCCGCACCATGATTACCCTATCTATGGGGTAGTACATATTTTGGAGGAAAACCAGATGTGTGTGGAATGTTCTAAGCTTTCTGCAGTTTGAATTCCCTCATTGCTTGAATCATTTGGGCCATTTCTTGCTCTTCCCTTTCCTTTCTCTGAGATTCATACCATGCCCTAACTTCCTCATAACTTAAAGATTCATAATCTTCTTGTTGAATTTCCTGATTAGCAGGTCCACTCTAATTACCTTCCATTTTTTGGTCATATTCATATTGAACTCTAAGTCGTTCGGCTTCAAGTCTAGCTTCAAACTCAGCCTATTTTCTAGTTTCAAATTCAACATTTTTCTGAGGGCTGTAAAAAGGATTTCTCTAATCTTCCGGGGTATAGGGCTCTTCAGATGAATTATCTTTCCATGTGTCAAAACAATTCTCACCAAAAGGTATTGATGATTTATCTTTATTTGTGAAGCACATTTCCTCACTTTTCCCTTTACCCTTGTCAGCCTTATCATTTTTATGCATCCACTTACTATTACCAAGAGGAGCTCTAGAATGACCTCCCCTAAATTGAGATCTTCTTCCATTCATATTGCAATGTTTGATTAGAGTCACCACTCACTTTCTTAAAAGTGAGAAAAAAGATTGTTACTTATTATTCACAACGGAGTCTGTATATAGGACTTCTAACTCTATGATTAAGGCGCAGATTCTTTGTTATCCCCAGTAGAGTCGCCAATTTTTTAGCTCTCAAAAACGTAGGTTTGAACGACGAAAGGTTGCCAAGCTTTCACAACATTTTAGGGTAACAGAACAAGGTTTGAAAGAATTAAACCTTCTACTCTCCAGGCGCTCCTAGACCTAGGCGGGTGTGCCTATAATAAATGAAGCAAACTTGACTATTGATCTTATCTTCATGTCGTGATTTGTCCAAGATGGCAAATTGAAATGGACAAAATAAAACAAATTTGGTATATATTGTATACCAGCATTCAAAACTAAACCCTAATATGCTCAGTTAACAGATGTAAAAAAGTATGAATGAAATAAAATGATGGAAATGGTGAGACCAGTGCCTTATATAATATACAGAGTCAAATGAAACCTTAAAAAACTGACTTCTTTCTGGAGGTTATTCAAATTTTTTGGCATATTTCATTTATAACTAGTATAAACATGCAAGATTGTGATTATTAAGTTCTTCTTACTAATCTAAATGAAATTCCTTGATTACTGTGATTAATCAAAAGGATTTAATCCTTCCTTGAAAGAACCTATCAACCAATCACACAGATATGCAAAATACTTACTGATAAACCAGACATAAACTTGTTATGTTGATCTAGATAACCAAGAAACATCAATTTTAGAGACAACTCAAATAATTCTTTCAATAGGAACAACACAACAATTGACACCAGAATACGCCAGCAAATCAGATGATTTTCATTGATATTTCCATAGCTTCAAAACATACATCAGAGTCTCAACCCTATGAAACAAGGTGTTCCACTATATCCTCTATTCTCTATCCTATTCTATCTATATCCGCATATTGTTTTCAAAATGGACATTTATACATTGAGAATATGAAAGGACGCATCCTTTCGGAAATAGAAAATACAAATTGCAAAACAAAAGATAGAGAATAATTAGGCTCTATTTAGCCATAAGTGAGTCTTATTGAGGTGATCCAAATAGTCTTGACGCTCATATGTGTCTGCATCTCCAACAACATTCTGAATCGTAACTTCCATCTTGACCATTTCCTCATTTTGCTTACTCACTTCCTCCAATGCTATATCCTCTGCAGAAGCTATCTTCATGATTTCATTCAACATTGACTGACATTCATTTTTCCATCTGGTGGCCTCTTTCAAATCCCCATTATCATCATAAAATGTAATTATAGTTTTCTTAGCAGCTGCAATTAACCCCTGTTCATCTCCTTGCAATTCATTATAGAAATTTCGATGGCAATTGATTATGTGATTTGTAGCTTCAAGTGCAGAACTACTAGCTTCATCACTTTGAACCAACTCATGAAATTTCTCCATGATTCTTCCATCCATCCTTGTGTGCTCCTTCAATGCAGCAAGATTATGAGAGTATTTTCCCCACAAATTATTCAACCAGGATGTCAAATGATCCTGCCTCTTCTTGATAATTGCAGCAATAGCATCATGCTTCCCCTGAGAATAAGCACTTGACCCTACCCAATGGTCTTTTTCCTGAGAGCTTTCTCCTTGAGTGATCATTTTGGTTGTCCCCATTGAAACACCAACCAAGTCTTTGAGTCTATCATTTTCTCTCAGCAATTTCTCATTATTTGCTTTATAAATTTCTCTTTCTTTTATCAATAATTGAATATGTGCTTTATTCAACTTTGCAATATTTACCCCAATATTAGCAGTAGCTACAGGATCAACTTCTCCAGTTTTTAGAGTCAAGACATGGCCAAATGTCTTCTATGTATCAAGTACCACTGATTTTCTTGTGGGGTGGGTACAAAGCCCATATAAACATTGATCCCTCATCAGTATTATACTCAAAGCCCGTATACACTTCTGTCACCTTTTCCTTATCAAGCTTATGAGTAGCATTACTACCCTTCAAGAAACTATCAAAGACCAATGCAAAATTCAAATCAAGGCCAGGAAATATCATCACACCAGCATCCTCCAACATTTTTCTCCCCACTTCAGGAGTCATATTTGTCATCTCATCATCCACACATTTTCTCAATTGAGCCAGCAATTGCTCTTCATTCCCTGAAGTGACATCATCAACATTCTCTCTAATTTCCTTCCCCTTCTGCTTGTACAAGAATGCCTTGAACTTTGGGGAATGTATAAACTCATAATCAGAAACAAATGACCTATATTCCATATCAACATCACCACTTTCAACACTTTGTTCTCTGACTAGGCAGACATATTGCTAAGTCCTTATTCTGGATACCTTTTCTGTTTTACCCTGTGGCACATCAGCTCTTGGTGCTTCTTCATCTCCAGAAGACAATAGCTCAATATCATGTAACCCTTGGTTATATCTTTCAACTACCATTTATGCTTCATCTTCATCCATATTTCTAATCATATCATCAAAAGGATAGGGTACACGCTGATACCCTCCAAACTTAATCCTCTCTTTGGCTGAATTGATATATCCTTCAGGGTCAAAGTATTTCCTGGTTGGTCCTCTTTTCATATTATAATGCAATAATCTATCAAGGATTGAGTTATATCCCTCTTTAGCCAACATAGTGAAATCACCAAAACACAAAGTACTAGCCATAAAAGCCTGCTTCCCAAAAGAACTAAAATGCATCACACTACAGTAATCCATTTGTCTGACAATTTCCAAATATGCAACCCTGTTTAGAACTGTCCTAGGAAGAATGAAAGGAGCATCTTCAAATCCATACACTCTGATTACAATAGCTCCCTCCAAACAATACCAGTCTCCCCAATTATGGTCAATTGGCCCATTGAAATCTTTAGGCCAAAGGAACATTTTGATCTCATCAGTCAATGAATAGTTACAAGGATAATGATAAAATTTATACAATGTTTTTACAAAATATTCTTCAAAATGAATGAAACTAGAACCAGCAAACCTATTGTCCCAAATAGTAGTCCACAACTGAATACGCAATGCTTCACCCTCCTTACCAATCTAAGAAATTCTCATCTCAAGAGGCCATACCCCTAACTCTTTTCTGAAATATAACACCATGTGCATCAACAAAGAATAATTCCTGAGATGAACAATAGAAGCTCCACTCTTTATAGCCATCAATCTTGAATCAAGCTCCTTAGAAATATATGAAGCATAATCAAACGACCTGGAATTGTGATATTGAATATCTGCTGTGATAACCATTGCCACCATTGACATGAATTCAGGCGCATCCATCCTTAACACTTGACACACTGAAAAATATGTGTACTTCATATAGGATTCAAACAAATCTACATGATAGGGAGGCCCTTCACTTTCTTCTAGAGGTTCTGGCTTGTTACCCTGTTTAACCCTATGAATTGGTAACCTCCAACCCTTGTAACTTGTATCCATTCTGGAAAATTCCTTTTGCAACTCCTCACAATTGATTTCCTCGTTGCAAAAACCCTTCCAATTTGAAAAATTCACCAATTGCTTCTTTTGACACATGCATCTGTGGTTTTCCAGAAGGATCAAATATTGCTTTATACTTTGGATCATAATGATCAGCAAGCAATTTTACCAATTTTCCTACATTCAGCCTCCATGGATTACAGACTGGATCAAAATGATTCCTTCTATGGTAGTGGAAATTGAAAAGCTCATACCCCCTTACAGCAGTCCAGACATCACCTATGAACTTGCATTTATCATCTAGCTTATCAAATTCTTCCCTAAGTTGTGCAAACCTTGTAGCTTTAGGCCTTGAACAAGGTAATTGATCAATAAGGTCTTGGTTCAACCTCTGTTCAATGCCTTCATGCTTTGTATCAGTCTTTTGTTTCTTTCCCTTTGACTGACTACTCTCACCAAGCTTTCTACCCTTACCCTTTCCAAAACCAGAAGACTCCATTTTTCAAGCTTACAAAATCAAAATGTGAAAATCAGAGAAGCAATTACTTACAGTATTCTGCTTGAGCTCCTCAAACTGAAAAAATGTCTCGGTTCTCTGTTCAGCATGCCAATTCACCAACAATCAATTCAAAAATGAGGAATTGATTAAAACACTACTGTCATTACTGTTTTATCCCATCGTTCCATTAATGAAGCACGAATAACGCCTCCTTTGAAACTGGCACTATCGCATCAAATGTCCTTTCGATGAGAAAATTTCAAATCTGGGGCAAAATCCCTTTTCAACATTTATTTCACCATTCGCCAAGACATTCTATGGTCATACCGACACCTGGAACCAACTTGATGACTCATGCTTCTATTTTTCATGTCGCTATGACAATTTCAAATCAGGAAGATGTCACATAGACTTCATGGTGCCATACCGATATGTAATTTTCAAAACATTTTCCAATCGCTGAGACATTGATGTTCTCACACAAACCAAAATTCTTTATCATTATGCTCTTCACTGTAACCTACAGATATCGGGGATACCTCTCACAAACTTCATCCTGTTTCACCGAAAGTCTTCATTTACATTGGGTCGCCAAGACAAATTTGTACTCTTGTCGATGCAATCCTCATTTCACCCGCTTCGCTGTGACTTTCAAAATCGGGGAGATGTTATGTAGATATCTTTGCATCTTACCAATATATATTCTTCAATGTATTTTCCAATCTTTAAAACAAAATCACCCTTTCACTGATGAATTCTCATTTCGGCATGGCCACCAAGTTTTCTCACCAAATAAATAAACCTAACCATTGAAACAATACTTTCGGCAAGACAATGAACCTTTGGGAAGACTTATACCCACACCAAATATCTTATCGAAATGACTTCTCCAGATTACTCCTATTCGGAAAAACTCACCCTGAATTACCTTTTAGTATAATATTCATACTTCGGTGAAACTTATACCAAAAATTTCCTTTCCCAACAATGCAAATCTCTATCGGCACAAGTTCTAACTCGACAAGACTCTATAACTTCTCACCGATAACTTTTGAATATCCTTGAACTTTGTTCAATGAAACAATAGCCACTTCGCTAAGACCTTCCCTGATGCACACAAGTCTTACCAAGACAATTGCTTGCAAGCCAGTCGGTAAGACAAAATGACTTTGTTATGAGTTCACGCCGATACCAATCAGTTTGGCTGAAACGACCCCTTTATTCATTAGTCGGTATGACATATTGTCTTCGCCCTAACATTACACCAATGCCCCAACATATGCCAATATACCTTTTTCTGGATGCTTGTTGGCAAGAAAAATTAGTTCACCGGAACATTTTCCCGAACACCTTTATCTTGAGCAATAAACTTCCACATGCACTGGTCGGCGAAACACACTGTATTCACTATGACTTCACTCCGACAATGACTCCCCTTTGCCGAAATGATTCCTTTTGTTGCCGAAACAAGAAAATTGTCCTGCCGATAGTCTGCAACAAACATATATTAGTGAAATCAGGTCGGGGAGACTTTTACAATGTCTTGCCGATTCGGGTCTTTTAATGAAAAATGAAAGACTTGATGGATTCAATGGATTTTATGACAGAAAACAAGCAAGACAATACAAAGAAGGACTTTGATGCTTAAAATGAGGACTCAATGCTGGAACTCGTGGATGAAATAGACTGTAAAATTTCAAAATTTTACAGCTCTAACAAGATCCTCCACTATACCATCATGATTAATAGTAGAGCTATCAGCAAGCTAGAGGACAGTAGGAGTGGATCTCATGCTTGTGATATTTAGTTGTTGTAGGATGTCTTTGGTCATTACATTTATTGCTACCCCTAAATCAATCAGAGCATTCTTCACTTGGACCCTATTTATGACACCTACTACCACATGACTTCCTGGGTTATTATACTTGGGAATAGTCACTTTTCCTATCATGATGTTAGCTAGCTGGACCACCACATGAACTGTAGTTGGGTTTTTCTTTTTCATACCTAGCTTCTTGAGGTAGGCTTCCTTGATTGCTTTGTCATAGATTGGAACATCCTTTATGGCCTAAATAGAGGTATCTGGACACATAAATGCTTCAGCTGGTCCAAGATATCAAAAGTTGTATCCTCCTTTTCTTCCTTATTCTTGGAAACTTCCAATCACTAAGGAAATGGTGCCTCTTCCTTAGTTTGCTTGAGTTGGATTGGTTTAGGATTTTTAGGTACACTAGGCTGAATAGGATCATTCAGATATTCCTCTTCCTCTTCCACAAGGATCTCAGTGATAATGGGCTTGGAAGGGGTTGGTAGAGTAGTACCTGAATGCAAGTGAATATTACTTACACTCACAACATATGCAGGGAATTGATTTGAATCAACAGAGTAGGTTGGTTGTTGTTGTGGTTTGTTATTTGGATTGGGTGTGGGTTGAGCTGGTAATTGAGTGGGTTTAGGTGCATTTGAGCTAGGATTAGTAGGTGGAAGCATTATAGTAGGCTGCTGGAGGTGAGAAGGTAGCTACGTGTAACTTGTTGTCTGAGTAGGCCATTTCTGCCCTCCTCTCCATTGATTCGTTTGCTGCCAATTTCCTAGAGGCGGCTGCCAATGTCCTTGAAACTGTTTCCAATTCCCATGAGGTTGTTGCCACTAGGGTGGAGAACTCTGATGATTGGTCCAAGCACTTGGAGGGTTACTCCAAGGATGCGGTGGATATCCTCCATAATTGGGTGGATATTGGTGCTATCATTGGTTACCAGAGGAATAGGAATTAAAATATGGCCTAGCACAGGATAATGGATCTGGTGGCATACCTTGTCTTGGAGCCCAAGGCTTCCTTTGTGCAACATAGTAGACTTGGTCTTCTTCAATCTGGATTGGCTTGAAGTTAGGTGTAGCTTGCTTGCTTTCAAGATTAGCTACCATCTTACATCTACAATCCTTATTCTTTTGTCTGTAGTGGGGGAAGTACTCTGTGAACATTGCCTCTGCCTCCTCTTGCTTCTTCTTGGCCTGAAGTATATCTAGCTGAGTAGCTAGATTATTGATAATTTCTTGCTTGAAGTCTACCAACAAATCAGTAATCTCCATTCTTGCGACTCCACTGGTAGTTGACTTACCCATGGAAGATTGGTAAGCTCTCCCTTTGTTTGAAGCTTCCCTAGAGTAGTTTTGCCATATTTTCTTGATATCTTCCCAAGGAACTTGGGAAATGTCTCCTCTTCCCATGAGGTCCAAGGCATCAGTGCATCTATCATTGATTCCTCTTAAGAAAAGAAACTTATGTGAGTCTACATTAAGTGCATGGTGTGGAGATTTTTGTAAGAAAAAAGGAAACCTTGCAATGTAATCTTCCAGGCTCTCATCTTCCTTTCGTTGCATGCTGAAAATGCCACCTCCTCTCATGTCACTACCTCTACAATATTCCTTGTATTTCTCAAGGAATTTTGTCTTCATGTCTTCCCAAGTTTCCACAGTATCTCTGCCTAGGCTCATGAACCATCTTAATGCAGCCTCTTTTAAAGTAGTAGGAAATAGCTTAAGCGTATGGGCATCAACAGTATAATCATCTCCTGTAGAGTATGTAAAAATCAAATAAAAAGGTATCAAGATCTTCTATGACAAGTCAATAAAACTTTGGGAGTGTTGACGTAGGAATGTTCTTGATGTTGTAAACTTCATTCTGGTGGGCAATGGGGGAAGGAAAAGCTGGTTGGTTAGGTTTGTTCCTATTTGCATCACCCATGCCTACTTGATGTTGTTCCAAAGCAAAGGGGTTCTTAAGCTGATTTTGATCTTTAGAGGAGACTTTATAACTAGTCAGATCAGGATATGCATCAGCAAAGGGGTGTGGATCTTATTCTTCTTCTTCTGGTAGATTTTGATAGTCAACTAGTTCGAATGGATTGGGATTGTTAGGAAGGAATCTCCCATAAGCATCCCTTCTCCTTCCTCTATGCATGTGGTATCACTCACTATTAGTTAGCTCACACAAAAAATTGGTAAATATTAAGGGAGATCATTACGTCCTAAAGAGGATATACTAAGAACAACTTCCAGAAACACTACATCAAGGAAAACTATCAATGACTCAAAAAACTTCCCTAGTTTCACACAATCCTCAACAATGGTGCCAAAAATGTTGGCCTCCTACATTGATCTCAATAACTAAGCCTTTACAGACATGATTCAGAGATTGGACATCTAGCCCGGATAGCCATTTCAACCATCATGAAGGTGCATTTAACTTGTCAACCCAGGGATGTGAACTTGAAATGGGTCAACACAATATGTGCACTAGGGACTCAAAGTAGCCATTTTATTCTACAACTAAGGAACTCACAATACTAAAAGTAAATTGCTTGAAAAGGAATGAAACAAATTATAAGCATCAACCAATGACTATAATAAATAGGAATGCATAACATGAATGAAAATTTGAGTAACAGATAGGACACTACTTTGTCTACTTTGGTTGCAAGAACAATCACAAAATGAAATTCTAGTGGCTACAGGAACAGTCAGTGCTAGATTTCTAACTAAGTACTTAACAACAAGTAATACTAAACTAATGCTAAACTAAGAAAATGGATTAATCACCAAGTGGGCCCCATTGGATAAGTATCCTCTAAAACTAATGAAAACTCAAATGCTTGAACTCAGAACTTTATTTTATTCACTGTGAATCATGCATACAAAAGAGTAATGTATTTGTATTACTGAAAACTAGAGAATGAGTGTATAATATCAAATCATGCAACCTCTTGAAGGAGCATCAAATCATTATTTATTCTAACAACTAAGCATGACAGTCAACTCCATGACTAGGAGGATGCCATTTAGGAAAACAGAGGAAATGGAGTGATGGCAGTTACACATGCATGTAATCTGGTTAGCCATACAGGTCCAAACATAGATCCAACACAGTAGTAACACCCATGCATGCTCGATCATTAAAGTACACTACAAGGTGGTTACATCCAGTTGCATGGAGAATCTTCTACCGTCGGTTTCCTTTGACTTGGAGCAATTTCTTTGCTGGATGTTATGGTGCATGCCTAGCTGGCGATGTCTTCCTCAACTTGGCGTATTAAATCCGCATGGAAAAGTCAGTATGCATAATAACTGCACATCTATAACCACCTTAAGGAACATTCATTAACCAATGCAAAATAAATATAGATAATCCACATATTATGTCAAATTTCATTAAAGCTTGTAGAGATAGGATTAAGTCCAATGTCAATGTTTTGAGGGAAACATTATGAAAATACTAACATTTAACATTAAAGTCTATGAAATCTACTAACAATTAAACTATAGATTCTACCCAAAATTGGACCAAAAACTAGGCTCATCACTATTCCTTTTGTGATCATCCATAGATATACATTTATATGCACATGGATACACATATAATTTGTTATATTTTTATGTGTAATTACTAATTTAAATATGTCTATGGTTATACATGTGTATATTCATAAATGCTAATATGGTTGAGCTTATATGTATATTCCTAGGCTTTGCAAATACATTCAATTTCAACAGTCGAATCAATTGTTGAATTAAAAAAGGCTAAGAAACAACAACGAAACCATTTGTACTATAGCCAACATAGAGAGAATTTGTGTGAAGTGTCATACAAAATACTTACAAAAAAGGCTAACTACAACAAGCACACCTACAGGTTTTCCAACTGACAATCTTCCCTCATATCCCCCATTGGAAATGGTAGATGCCACTCCTTTTTCCTTGGATTATCTTCTTTGCCCAGGCTGCCAAGTTGTGGATGGTAGTTTGGGAAGAAACATATCGGTATCATCATCAAAAGATATGCTCAATATCCAATCCCAGATCAATCCCCCTATTGCACTAGCACACCAATAACACCTCAAAAAAGTGTTTGATGATTGCTACCTTTCTATGGTGAAATGGTTTTGGTGCCACATCGATGCACTGCCGACCCTTGTTGTTTTCCATATATGCAAAGAAAGCTACATTGGGATGCACACACATGTATCTGGCACAACAACCACATGTGCTAGATGTTATTCTGAAAAAGGCTCCCACAACTTTGGCTCTAGAAATGGCATGGACCTAGGTCCACAACCATTATTGCTAAAAAAGCTAACACAAGTTGAAGAAATTCTTATTGCTAGGGTGGCTTGAGTGTTACAAGTGTCCCATGCTAGAGCAAGGAAGTTTAAATACAATGGTCACACAATAAGCTTTCCTCAAGATATCTTGAGCATTGCAAAACTTTTGTCACACTAACTACAAGACCTTGAGGTTGCGATCATACATCGGAGCACCGTTGAAGGTGGAAATTATGACTGCTATGTTAATAAACATCATGTCATGGATGCATTGAAATATAAAATTCAATATGAAAAATACTAAAATGATGTAGCGATTGATGTTGAGGCTCTTAATATGTTACTTGATGTTGTTGATGCCTCCAACCAGCTCAACAAATGCTTCTCAAGATGGAAATAGCTCTTCAACCTTTTCATCATTTATCTATTTCTTTCCAAATGCTACACAAGAGCTCCAAGCAATCAAACAGGTATATTACAAATTTAAAAAGAGTAGAATATTTTGTGTTGGCCCGAAATTAGCTTTTCTACTATTAATAAATACAACACCGAAGGTTTATTTACAATGGCTTTCCCAACATTGTTCCCCACTGGAGTAGCACTCCCCCTTTAGCCGAGGAATGTTAAAATTCACTTGCATGAATATGCCCTACACTTAATGAGATATTTTTACCACTGATTTGGAAAAAATGTCAGGTTTAGGTATTTCCTCTACAAGTTGATAATGAGACATCACAGTCAACAAATTGTTTCTTTCTTTTACAAATCAGATCTAGAAGACAAAATCTCGAAGTCTTTATCTGTATTGCATGAAAAACTTCAAGCTGCTCTTGAAGACTAGATAGCTGAGCAACTGATGTGTTTTGGTGCATCGTTGCACGAGACTAACTATTTTTGGAACTCTTGTTCGTCCCAACTATCTACAATAATTGAACAACTTGGGATTCTTACCCTTTTCTTCACTTTGAGTTGTGCAAACACAAAATGGCATGATCTGCAAAATGTTTTCTCTTTTGTGGCTCTTTTTGGTGATGAAGTCATCGACAAAGACACTGATAGATAGTGTTATTCAAAATCCACATATAACATATTTATATCTGCATCATAGATTCTCATTTTTTTGTGAAGAGGTGATTGAAAAGCTTTTTCACGCAAAAGATTATTGGTATAGAAATGGATGGCAGTATCGTGGCTCTACACATGTGCATGGTCTTTTATGGCTTTTAGAAGCCCTGAACATGGACACTCTTGATTGGTCCAATCGCCATGATCTTACCATGGCAAGGGACATTTTTGATAGATATGGGTATGTGCAGGATCATCATGGAAAAAATAGGCCCTTAAGTGGCAAAAAATTCAAACAAATCAGAGTTAAGCAACTTGACATAAAAATTTGAATAAGTTATCTATATTATTTCAAAAATATGTAAGAATAGAATCTGTAGAAAATTGAATGTAGTTTCTAAACTACTAGGTTTGTTTAAAAAAAATCTATTTGGTGAAAATTTGAAATTTCAATGTAGTGGTACTTAAATTTCAGGGAAAAAATAAGAAGTAGGTGTCTGTCTGACCACCCTAACCACAATAAAATGATAATATTTTTTTATAAGATTTTAGATATAAGTAGAGGACTCATGCCCCGATGTGATGTATATTTTCTTGTAATTTTTTCCAAGTAAATAATTAATTATGAATTTTTTATAACAACTTTTTTAGAAAATATAAAAAATCATATGTCTGACCATCTTAACTTGGTCAAAACTTTATGAAATTCAAATTTTCTTTTTTTAATCAGTATGTGAAGCATAGAATGTGACACATGTTTTGGATTCAAAAAATGTGATACTATTTGAAAGCTATAAATGTTTTTCAATCAACCTAACAATTAGGACTTTTGTCATAAATTGAATAGAAAATGAATAATAATTACTTATTAAATTCAAAGTAAAGCATAATTTATATTAGTGAAAAGATGAGAATCTCCTTTAAAAACCCTTTTCATTTCATTAATTTTGGGTAAAAATATAGTTGTCAGCCACATACCCATCATATTGCCACTTTTTGGCCCATCATGATCCTACACATACCTATATGTTTCGGCTTGGAATCCATGTTGCCCTATGCAAAGATTGCTTAGAATGTATCGTTGTTTTGAAGAAAATTTGTGCTTACTTTTTGCAAGCTAGACTCTTTCCAGTGATCCAATCATAGATTATGAAGAGTTGCTAAATATAGTTCAAAGGCACACAAAATGCTCTGAATATACTTTTTTAAGGAAAAAAGGAAAGCAATTACAATGTCGATATAAATCACCTTGGTAGCAACAACTTAACTCTACATTGACATCTGATGCTAAGTCTAACAAATCCTACAAGCCAACAAGAAATGATGATCACCTAAATATTCATAGCCCACCCATGCTTGCAATTTGGCGTGCCAATGTTGACTGCTAGTTGGTTGTTTCTAGGAAAATTGTATTAAATTATATCTCTAAATAATTATGTAGCTAAGTCTAAGAAGAAATCATAAATTTACCTTGATATGTTGAAAAGACTTGCAAATACATATATAGTTGATGATAAAGCATTGCTTGCATATAAAAAATTAATTATGAACATTCTTGTGGCATCTCTACATAGGAGACGTGTCATATGTTACATAAATTTCCCCTCGTCACTTCAAGTTGACAATATGTTGGTTTGAATGTTGGAAAAAAGGCATGGTTCTGTATAAATAAATATGATACCGATGAAGGCTTAGCAAAAAATTATATTCATTACTATATGCAAAGGCCTCTAGAGCTAGGTTGTGTATCCCTAATTGACTCGGTTCACTTATATACACATTCAAAGCAATGCAAAAAGGATAAATGGAAATTGAGACACCACCCTGCAATTGTCCTTGTGTACCCAATGTTCAAGGTCAAGTTCCCCTTGATACAAAAATATTTGAGACATTTTGTTGGACTGAACTTATGTTATACAAACCTTTCTGAAACATACAGACATATATAGTTCTTGGTAAACAAGACATAATAAAAAATTGGAAAGTTTTTAAAACAGTTGGTTATCATCCTTGGCATTTTAATAGAATTCTAGTTGCATCCATGATTGAATAATAACATGGCAGTGATAGTGATGATTTGAACCATCAACCTTCTATGGATGAATATGAATGGTAATTTTTCTCTCGGCTTGGTGCTACTACTAAATTTAGTATAAATCAGCTCTAGCTATTGGGTAGGTGAGACTTTGATATGAACCATTCATGGAATACAAACCATGTGCTTGAAAAACTTCATAATATTGCTTTGCAATTCATCCCTTCATCCAAGGCACAACATGAGCAAGCTACGATAAAATTCTTGCTTGTAAATGCATTAGCCCATCAGCTTTCACCAAAATAGCAATTAGCTCTTCAAATTATCCAATCCCATCACATGCAACCTTCACCCAAAGTACCCCTTTGCGTGATCATTCAAGGAACAACTGGTACTGGAGAATCCTTTTTGATAAATTATATTCAAGACAACAAATAAACACCTCTACTACTGGATGCAATATCGCATTGCTCACATTGGCCCCTACAGGTGTTTCTTCCCACAACATATGCACCTCCACAATCCATATAGCCCTCTAGATTCCCATAAAGGATATGAATCCTTTGCAAGGCCAACCATTGAAAATATTCCAAGAACAATTTAAATATATTCAATACATTTTGATAGATGAAATGATTTTTCTAGGCTTGAAGTTGTTGCTCAAAATAGATAGTCAGTTGCACCAAGCATTCCCCGATAACCAAAGCCAACCATCTGGTGGTGTTTCTATCATCCTTGTTGGTGATCTTGCCTAGTTACTACTAATCATGGATACTCCTATTTATTCTTCACTGTCATCAGTTGTAGCCTTATGGCACACTTTCACAGTCTTAGTAACATTGGACACTATTTTCTACCAACAAGGAAATAGTCTTTCCCAACAAAAGTTTTAGGCAATCCTCCTCTATATAAGAAATGGTGAGGCTCTCTACAATGATTGGGAAGAGCTTATGAAACAAAAAAATAGAATGCTCTCGGCCACATAAAGAGAACAATTTGATGTTGCAACACATTTATTTGCTACAAATGACTTAGTTGCATTCCACAATAAAAAAATGATCAAATAGTTAAACCTTCCCATAGCCATTAGCACTACTCGAGTAGCACAAAACCATACATCTGATTATGGAGATGAAGACTAGCTTCTCCCAGAACCAATATTTTAAGTTAGTGAACAAGTTCAATGCTAACAACAAATTTGTGGATTCAATCTGGCCTAGTCAATTGATCCCTTGGTCTTGTTATAGCTATTGTGTACAATGCATGTTGCAAACTGCCAGATTCGCTTGACTATGTTGTTGTTCAGTTCCAAAATTACATTGGCCCACCATGGGACCCACAAAACCCAAAAGACATGATCCCCATCCCAGCTATAACCCAAGGTAGCCAAACACAAATTCCACTCACCATGGCATGGGAAATCACAATACATAAAGCACGAGGCTTAACATTGGATAGAGCAATGATAAACATAGGCAAAAAAGAAATACACGGATTGAATTTTACAATTGTCTCTTAGGTTGAATCAATTGATAGACTCCACATTGATCCAACATTCTAATTTGAGAGATACTCCATACTAAGCAACAACAAATACACTACTCTACATCGTAGCGAAGAGGTGTGCTTGGAACAGCTCCAACCCCTGCCTAATACTTTTGTCCCCACTTCGTCCTCCGGATTATAAAAAATGATCCAAAATATTTATTCTTGCATTAGCTCCATAACATATACCATCATCTTTTCAAGGATTTCAAGTTAAATTCTGTAGAAACACAACAAGTAATAACCTTTGCAAAATGGGTATAATGCCAAAGATGCACAAAGATAGTAGGGAACAATAAGCAGAGAGAAAAATTTGTACAAGTCAGTGGCATGTTTTTATCATTTCATTCTATTAAAATACATATTCAACTATTCCAGAAAATTTTTCATGAATATTGTGTTGTATTTGACTGATTAGTTTTAAATTATGTACCTATGCTCTATTTTCTATTTTTTGTGCCTATATACTCTATGTTTTACTACCACATTAAATTGCCATTGTTTATTCAATGCTTTCCATCCTCTTTAGCCTTACACATTAAAGATAATTTTCTTCCTCTTTACTATATTTTGTACCTTTAGCATTACAGTTTCTATTAAATTGACTTTGCAAATATGCACACATAAATATTAATTTTCCTACTTCTCGTTTGAAAATTTCAGTGTTTCATACTTTTTGTATATGGAATTCAGAAGTATTTACTTTTCTATATATTCCAAATATCCACGCTTGTCTTAGTGTTTTTAAATTCCATGATGTCAATTCTTTATAAACATGCCTACAATTCTCTTTCAACCAATTTTAACATGAAATACTCTAAACATATAGTTGCAGGTGTTACAAATTGATACATGTGCACATATAAACAACATTAAGTGTCAAAGATGAACAAAGATACCAACCAAAAATAAGTAGAGGCTGAAATTTCTATAACTCAATAATGTGTTTTCAACATTCCAGTATATTAAACTATATATGCACATACTCTAGAAACATTTTCAATTTTTTTTTGTTCCATTTGACTAACAAGTTTAAAATTTTCCAACCATGTTTTGTTTTCCATTTTTTGTGCCTATATACCCTAAGTTTTATCATTTGTCCTTCATGCCTTGCTCCCACATATTCTTATCTATTCTTGTTAGCTTTTTCTATTAGTTTTATTTAATTCAAATAGCTAGTAAATGTTGATCTACAAAATTCTTTTTCCATCATTTCACTATTTCACTCTTCCTATATATTGCATTCAAAAATATATAGTCTTGTCTACATTGCATTTTTTTGTCTAATATATGATAAAACTCGATGCAATTTGTGATGGGTTGCTTGGGCCTGCTTACAACGATGGTGGAGTTCGTTGACCATGTGGTTTGGTGATGGTGGAGCTAGTTGCCTTGATCAATGGAAACAAAATGGTAAGTTTTTGCTCACATGAGGGTTGATGCATTCTGTTATTGTTGCACAATGGAATGGAAGGGAATAAATACAATATTCACTATTGTAGTTTGAGGATGTATATTGTTTTTCTTCCATTGTGAAATGATGCACCATGGTGTTACTTTGGTAACATATTATTGAAAAATCTTGCCATCCACCTCCATTATATACAAGATTGGAGAGTTTTACAATTGTTTCACTTCGTAAAGTACAACATTTGGCCTCCTGTTGTTGCTGTAAGTTATTTTATAATGTCTTTTTTTTGTTGTTCCATACACATCTAACCAAAGACATATATTTTGATATATTCAAATAAAATGTTGCTCTTTAGTACTATCATGTTGGGGTCAAAGCAAGCATACATGGGCAAGGAGATATGAAACCCATCTGCCAAATAATTAGTACTTGAAACATGACCATAGCTGTAAGCATAAACAAGGTTTGTTTTTATAAATTTGTATTCTCCTGAGCTATACATTCAATGCCTTTCTTCCTCCATGGCTAGATAGGATCCATATATTTGTTGCTATATATATACATACATACATGCACAAATTCTTACATGCACTTGACTACAATAAACATAGTCTATTGTACACATTATATTTGTGCAAGTTTCTACAGTTAGCTTTTTAGCTTGTCAAAAAATTTATCTAGAGATGCTGAGAAATTCTATTCACAACTGCACTGATGGAAACCTCGGTGGAAACTTCAAATAAATAGCCAATACTTAAATGGAAACTGTTACATGGATTGCTTATTTTATATTAATATGTTTCATTAAAAAAAAAAATTCCTTATCTCTTTGAAGCTTCCTATAACAAGATCTTCCTTATCATATTTTAGATCTTTTATTCTTCATAAAACATAACATTGAGCTATACCTTTCAACTGGTTTCTATTTCTTTTGTCCAGTGTATGTTTTTTGGCCTCTAGTTATTGTTCTTCATTATTTGTGTTCATCTTTGGTGCTATACACATTTTGTACAACAAAAGCTTTGTATAAGAAACTCTTCATAATTGTGGTTTACACCTTCTATTCTCCATATGTTAAAGTTCCATTTAAAATGTGTTTTAGATCGTCTTCCATTTGAGAAATTGTAAAACAACTGTTACAAAAACACTTGAAAATCACAAGTAAGTGATAGATGATCGAAAAATCACATTAAATAGAACTTTAAGAGAGCTAGAAAAACATACATAGACAAAAAATTGAAAGTAGGCAAGAGGTTTCTGTTCATTTGTCATTTATATGTGATTCTAAAGTGTTCTTCTAATACATCTTGCAGTTGTTACATAGACTATTTGTCTTGTACCAATATGTTTCATGATACTCTTTTTCCCTCATATGTTTGAAGCTCCTTATAACAAACTATTTATTGTTGTGGTTATTTTGTTTGGATGGAACATGTTATATGTCTTCTATCAACATGTTTCATGATATTTATTTTCCCTCATCTATTTGAAATTGTTGATAACAAACTGTTCTTCATGGTATTGTTTTTTCTGTTCCCCATAACAAACTGTTCATTTTCATAGTTTTCCTCTTCTATATTGCATATTTTAAAGTTCTATTTAATGTGCTTTTTGTCTATAATATTTAGTGGAAAATAAGTGTCATTCTAATACCTCTTATACAATTAGAAAGACACTTGATAATCATAGGAAAATGATAGATGATTGGAAACCCACATTAAATAGAACTTAAGAACATGGAGAATACAAGAGGTAAACTAGAATAATGAATAGTTTGTTATGGGGAAGTGGATATTGATACAACACAAGCAATCTATGTAACACTTTCCATGTCAACTCAAAATTCAAGCTACACTATTTCACACTGAATATTATAGACAAAATAGAGAAATTGTAAAAGAACTATTAGAAAAACACGTAAGAATCGTAGGTAAATGACAGATGATCAAAAACCTACATTAAACATATTAATACAAGACATGCAGTGTATGTAAGAGTTGACTTGTGAATTGAAAATTCAAGCTATGTTATTTCGCAGCAAACCCACATTAAATAGAACTCATAAAGCTAATGGGTAGCAATAACCTGTGCAAAATGGGTATAACACCACAGACTTAATTGAAAATTCAAGTTACATTACTTGCAACTAAATATTATAGACAAATAGAGAAATTGTAAAAGAGCTATTAGAATAATACTTAATAGTCACTAAACTATTTTTATCTCCAAAATGTTTATGCTTTCATACTAACCCTATATATATATATATATATATATATATATATATATATATATATATATATATATATATATATATATATATATATATATATATAATTGCTCCTATGTTAATGGCTATAACACCAAAGATGCACAGAGATAACTAGAAAAAATAAATGAAGGGAAAAAATTACTAACCCTGACCATATTTTTTGATGAAAGAAAGAAGATTTAACTGTAATTTCTCCATCCATACAAAGCCATAATCTCTTCGAAGTCTCCAAAATGGGTATAATGCCAAAGATACAAACATATAATAAGGAATAATAAGTAGAGAATGAAAGAAATGAACAATAAATTAATCATTCTAACACCTCTTATACAATTTCTCTACTTTTCTTCAATATTTATTACCAAACAATGTAGCTCGAATCTTGTATCAATATGTTTCATGATATTCTTTCTTTCTCATTTGTTTGAACTACAGACCCATCCACAATGGCTCTTTCAACAATGCAACCTAATCAATATATTTTCTCACACATTTTAGAGTACAACAGTGTCAAAACCCTCCAACCTACTATCAAGCACAACCACAAGTGATGATTTTTCCAATACCCTGCTATCAAACCAACACCATGGTGGCTCGTTCGAGAATTCAACCAAAAATAATGTACTTTCTCATGCTGTAAGATTGAATATTACATTTAATTCCTCCTACACTAGATCATACAACAATCCAGTAGGCATAACTATATACATATCTTTGTGTGTGTATGTATGTATGTATGTATGTGTGTATATATATATACATACCCACACACACAAAGGCATAACTATATACATATATATGTGCATCGATGTCTATATAAATCTATATGTGTGGATTCCTATGAGAACAATAATATTTTTTGAACATTGCAATTGCATGCTTTCTCTATCTGATAATGATGAGAATATATATGTGTGTGTGTGTGTGTGTGTGTGTGTGTGTGTGTGAATTTTCTTGCCCTTTTTTAATTGTTTTCTCAGCTCCACCATTGTCGAACCACGTAATAAGAAAAATCCACATCATCATAGACAACCCTAGGAAACTTGTTGCCTCAAATCAATGATTACTGGCTTCCGATGCCGACAAACCCTATTCATGGCTGGGCTGGCAAAAAAAGATCAGCATAAATTGCATGGGTGAAGATATGAACAATACAAGATGTAAACTATGACAATGAACAACTTGTTACAGGAACCTTTAAACATATGAGAAAAAGAGAATATCAAGAAAAATATTGATACAAGACAAGCAATCTATGTAACAGTTGGCATTTACCTAGGTGATTCTTAACAATTTTCTTAATAGTTCTTTCAGAATTTGTCTATTTTGCCTAGAATATTTATAACAATATGTTTTATGATATTCTTTTTCCTATTTCTGCTAAATGCATTTAGAATTGCATAATCTAAATCTTCTTATAACTTTAGGGAAAATTCCCATCTTCATAAATAATTGTATGTGAATAGTCCTCTAAATAAGTTGAAAAGATAACTGTGCACACATGTAGAAATGCAATGGGTAGAGTAGACTATCTTTTTTGAACTCAAATGCATCCCACCTTCACAACCATTGTAGATTATCGTTTATCTAATCCTGGAGGACAACCACACACTCTTTCCATGTGCCTATGAGAGGACAAACAATTTCTTGCTTGCATCACATTATTTATCCCTATAAGCACATGAGAATGGTGTATGTTGCTCCATTCAACTAAACCATTTCCAATGTCATGGTTGGCCTAGTATTCATTTCATGCATGGCTACATTTTTTTGTTTCTGGTTATTGCTTCTTAAATGTCACCATGCTTTATAAACACATTTTTGCATATACATCTTAGCCATGCAATGCAATGTTTGATTTTATCTCTTTCTATTTACAACAGATAATGCTAACCTCTTCTATTGTAGATCTATATTATTCCCTTTATAATGCTGCATAGATACAATAGACATCCAAAAAAAATAGTGTATTGTAAATTCTCTATTTCAAATTATTTAATGTTCCAACAGCTTGATCAAATGTTGCTCGCGCTTGTTAAACACCATCAATGTAAGTACATAACTTTTCCATTGTCAATATATAGATTTGGTGAAACAATTGTAAATATTACTGATTATTTTTAGTTTTAGATTCTCTAAATTTATTTTACCATATACTTACTCACTTTTTATGCTTCCTTTTTTATTTTTCTTTCCCATCCACTAACATACCCTTGTCTTCTATTTGTAGGAACTAGGTTAAACCATCCAAAAGCATTCAAAAAACATGATACCTATTTTTTACAAAGTTACGATAGTTCAGAGAAAACACTGCAATATGACAGATCAAATATGAAAACACCAGATTTTCCCCAACTTTGTTATTGTGTGATGTATGATGGAACTCCATGAAATTTCTCATGGATGTTTCATACTTTTCTTGATCAGGGGTTTGGCTAGAGTCCACGAGGCTCCATGATGCCAAAATGGTAGGGAGGATAACGAGCATGGGTTTTGTGGTTTTTATTTTGACACCATATATTTGTTGTTACATAGATACATGTCTTCACTAATCCTTATATACACTTGGCTTCCACAAACATAGTCTATAATAACATTTTTTTCATGTCACAACAAGTGTTGGGGAAGTACTTCAAACTTTGGTCATCTCATCTCAAAACAAGCCATATCTTTTATTCATTTATTCTAACAATGCAAAATATGTGTATTGTGTCATTGCATTCTTCTTTACATGACATATGTTTATTTGTTTTGCATTGACGATGGTGTAACTTAGTCTTCAATAGCACTATGAAGCAATTCATAAAAAAATGATATTTTTATTTTCAATTTCCTTGTAATTGACTACTTTTGAATTCTTTGTACTTGTCTCCATTTTATTATAAAAAATATTAAATATTAAAGGCATCAGTAATAACTCTTTAAAAAAGGAGAATTGTTTATTGTTGCATAATTTTCATAAATATTATTTAATCCACAACTTCGAGTTTGCCATGTATTTATATGCATATGTATCTTAACATAATTAAATAAAAATCAATCAATTGATTGATTACCCTAGACAAAAATATCAAATATAGATGTGCATCTAGGTCTAATAAATATAAAACTAAAATACAAATAAAATTATCTCATAAATTATGGAGAAAAAATATTGAACTGTTAAAAAAATTAATTATTTAAAAAAATTATATTTTATTTAATTTTACAATTGTCATTTTTTACGAATTAATTTATTAAAAAAATTGTATTAGTTGAGAATTAATTTACTATATTTCTAAGATTATTAATTAAAATCAATCTTAAATAACTATTTTAACTATAATTATTAAAGATTACATATTAATAAAAAATAAGTTATTGATGATTAATTGCTTAAAATTAAAACTAATAGATACATTCCAACTATGACTATAATTATTAAATATTTCATATTAATAGTTTTTAATGTCGAAACATAAAAATCGATTTCTCGTTTTGGGCGAATCCTTCGTCATCTCACATCCATAGCCTCACGTTATTGCATATTAGCTTATGAATATCCTTTCCCTCTCTTGACTCAATCGCGTTTGTATTTCACATTGATTTCCAAAAAAAGTTTTCTTCTTCCTCCCTGCTACATAGCCATCCGCTGTGGACCCCTATCGACTCATTGTTGCATGCCTGTGCATGCGACTGCTAGTATGATATATATGTATTAATTGCATACTTTAAAGACATATCAAATAATAATATCATGTCCGCGGGAAGAAATGATTGATGCAAAGGATAAAGGAGAAGATTCCTGGCTACAGAAGAGGGTTTTGAGTAGGCTTTATATAACACGCAGGATTTTCTTACTCCTCCGCATATTTTATGTATGCACTGTGTAGGTATTCTATGCTTTGTTCAGATATGTCTGAGTGATGTTGTTTATTTTCTTTAACAGAATGGATCCTTCTGAGTTAATCAAGATTTCACATTTAAATATACGCTTGTTCAGTATGTTGTAAAGCCCTGTGTAAGGGTAGACGGTGTACTTTGATTCAACATACTGTAATAAGTTGTTAAAGCATCAAATTTTTGATTATTTATAAATAAAATGTGATTATAGATTTGATTGTGTGAGCGTTTTCTATGAATGTTTCAGTTTGAACTCTACGATCTAATATCATTTCTCTTCTTTTTCTTTATGTTTCTAATGATGAGTCATAAAATTTGATCTAAAATATTGAGAGAAAAATCACAATGTTAAATCCAACTAATGCGATGTCTATATTCTGATTTTATATTTATTTTAACATATACAACTCTAATATAATAATAAAAAAATTACCTTCTATATTTAAAATATTATAAAAAAATTATTATTAACTTATAATATTTTGATTATTTAAAAATAAAATATATCATAATAACAATTTAAATATCAATAATCATTTAATTATTTTAATAAAAAAAATTCTATAATTATTATTTTTACAATTATAATTTGGATCGATTAAGATGTTAAATCATTTACTAAAAAAACCTATAATTATTATTTTTACAATTATAATTTTGATTCAATTAAAATATTAAATCATTTACTAATCTTTAGTATTCCCAAAATACTTATCCTTTTTAAAATTTTATATAACATTAAAAATGGTAAAATTGTGAAAATAAATGAATAAAATCTGACCTTTGAACCAACTCCATCTATATCTTGATAAGATGTGTTGGTGTCAAATGAGCTACAACTTAGGATAACATAATCAATTATTTTTGATAAAAAATGTTGGTTTGTTGTGGATAACATAATCAAAATGTACAATGATTTCAATTATATTCAACCAATTAAACTATAATCTTGTGATAAGGTTGTTATTTTTAAAGATTAATTTTAAATAAGTGAGTTTATTTTTTGTTGAAATCTAATGCTATTCATTAATCAATTAGTATAGGTTTGGACATGGTTCCTTAATAATAGAAGAATGCAACTTTGTTTCCAGCACGATTATCTTATATCAATTATTAACCAAGTTTATGTAGTGGGGATACAACTTCATATACAATTAAATCCATTTATTCAAATTTTAAGTCAGTCAATATTGTGTTGTATGTTTTCTTACCCACAAGACTCTCCTAGATGCATCACCAATTTGGTCCATTTCTTTGATTTTTTTCATTTTCATAGAACTCTATGATGTGATGATCATTTCTATTGTCTAATAACAATGGAAGAAAATATGTAACAACCCCAGTGTTCTACTTAGTAAAATTCCTAAGTTTTCACATTAAGTGAAAAATCCATGATGCCATGACATAACAATAAAAAAATTTCTTTCTATAATGAAAAATTGCACACACATTTGAAATAACACTATTTCCAAACTTCCATTGCATTTCATTGTAATTTCACAAATCTTTCCATGACATAGAATTTATTTGAATAAACTCAAGTTTATCATTCAAGATTACATCCTTCCCTATAAATGGATACATGTTACACACATAGCTCTTTTGAGCTTCATCTATGTCACTGCAATGGTGCATACATTCTCGATGTCCTCACTCACTAGTGCATACAATCTAGCTATCACCAATGCTAGCACAAACATCCACAAACCTAGACCACCAACTAATGAGGAGAAGCATCACTCAAGTGCTTTTTTGCCAACCACGGACTCAAATGTAGTCCCCCGCACATCTATCACATATGACAAGACGGTCCTACCCTTCGATGAAGAGATTGGTTGGTAAACCCCATAATAATAGCCTATATCTGAGCTTAGTGTTGTGTCCTACAAACCAAAACGTAATCATACAGTTGCTTCCTCTATGAGCATGAAAATCTTGATCTAGAATGCATAAAAGGAACACAATGAACTAACAGTGTAACCAATGTCAACTTACACTACTTTGGCCAAAGTATTCCCACCCAGTATTTTGGGTGATAGTCATCATATTCACATACACTTCTATATCTTGGTTTGGATTATAACCATTCATATACTATGCTTACGTAATTTCCATCCATAGGTAATTCCTAACCTCAAAAATAACCCATTCCCCTTTTTAAAAAAATACAATGGTACCTCTACCAATAAAGCCTATGCATAAGTTACCCCCTTCAATGAATATTCCCATCCTAGGTATAACATATGAGCTTCCTAGTCTACAAATTAACTTTTCATAAACTAGCTATTCTCTTCAATAGACAATCTAGTCCCAATTATAACTTTATAATCTAAAGTTTAGCTACATAAGATTAATCTAATAATAGATTAAATATTCATAAATAACTAACTCCATTGAATAATATATCACATTAATAAGTGGTTCTCATCAAGAGTATAGTCACATCAATGAACAATATCAATTAAAGAATAATCATATCAATAGATGATACCATTCTAGAGTGTAATCTCCTTAACAAAAGAGTTATTCAAAAGAGTAGAATCTTGTCAGCAATATGACTTCATCTCAAGAGTGAAAATCATCTAATCAAGTAGCAACTCTAACTCAATAGGTAACCCCACCTATGGCTCCAAGCATATAGTATGAACCATAAAATCAAGTGATCAACTTATAACATAGGTGAGTTTTAACCTTGATATATCCTAATCCTATGATAAATTCATCAACCAATGACTAGTCTAGTTATATAGGCTAATATAACCCTATATGCTCCAATCAAGACCAAATGATCAACCCAACTGAGTAGGTAAATCTTAACCTAAGATTCCATTCATTAATCAATAAACTTCTCGATTAAGACACTTCCTTAAACTAATCATGTTTCATCATTCCTAGTATATAATACTAATGATAAACATATACTCCTATAATGGAGTATACATAAACTCTTTCACATAAAAGCATAAAGAAATTTCTATTCCTTTTCATAATCAAATACTATGATTCACTATTGCAAGCATTCTCAAGCAATTCCAATCAAAGAAATCAAGCTCATTCTTTCATAATAAAAGATATATTAAAGAAGATTAGATCCTCATGCTTTTAATATGCTTGATCCAACTCAATAACTAGATTCACAACCTTCCTTTAGTAGGTTGCTATAATTTCACTTTACTACTCCATGTAATACGTCATTACATTCTCCTCCACAATATAACTCTATGCTCTCACCAAGTAACTCTAAGCTCTCACTAAATACAATCCTCAAAATATTTGCAGCAAAATAAACTTGCAGAATTGTGCATCCCAAATGAAAAATCCACTCCTTTATTTATACTAAAATATGATTCTATGATGCCTAAAAAATGGGTGAGTAATTCAAAACCATGCACCATGCAAATTGGCTCAGCTATCATGGAATAAAGGTGGAATATTTCTATAAACTTACTCAACTTGGTATTCTACAAATCGAGCCCTTTATCTTGAAAACCAGTCAAAACCAATTCAAATATATGCACATTCCTAAAAGTTGAGAATCAACTTGCAACCAAGATAGATTTCTACAGAAAGAGAGTTTCCATACATTGGTTTCATGTATCTACCAACTTTCCTATCTTTTTGATGCAGTTTACCTCATTGAAAAAGTCTTTTATTGGCAGGCAAAACACATGCTAATTTGACTTGTTCATAGTTTAATCTATTAATAGAGAAAAGGTGAGTCGACTCCTCAACATGATAGAATTCAAATAGTGCTTTGACCAACATGTTACTTGTTGTTTTCTATCTCCTATTTCATACATTCAAAACACTTTATGAAGCAGGCTTTAATATTTCATCATTTTATATCTTTGGATAAAAGCATTCCAAGTTGAAGTAATTTGCTGCTATAAAACAATAGTGCAATTTAAGTGATATCTACTATGGTTTACTTCTTCATATCGACCTTCAATATTGCACATTACTTGCATATAGATTGACCTTTATTAAATACCATATATATAAATATATATATTTATACATGTACACATGTACATATATATATGTCTACGAATAGCATCAACGTTGTCGTATATATATTCCATCTTAATCAATTATGTATACATTTTATATATAAATGAATATGATCAAGTTAACATTCATATAATAATCATATTGACTATATATATATATGTGTGTGTGTGTGTGTGTGTGTGTGTGTGTGTGTGTGTGTGTATGCATGTATGTATGTATATACACATAAATTTGATTGCAAAATCAAGCACATACACAATTACAATCTTATTGATAGGAACATATGTGAGATGTATGTATACATATTCACATACATGTTGTATTGTTCATTCGATAACACCATGCTCATAAGCAACCCGTTCATAATTATGCATAGGTACATGAATACCTATGTACTCCCATGTATATGCTCCTCCATGTGTATTGATGCAGGAGCATCCAGTGGTGTAAGGGCAATCTTGCATCACCCAAAAATAGTTAAATTTCAAGTTTCTCAGTTTTTAGATGTTTTTACATTTTTGGATACCCTTTTTGTCATAATGAAATTCCCAATTTATGGTTTTTATTTTCTATTCCTGGGTTGAAAGATATTGCAGTTTTAGTTTCCCAGATTTGCACCTAAAATATTTTAGTTTAGATTTGAG
>VDFB02017055.1:0-28833 GCA_007258455.2 Sequoia sempervirens
AACACCCACCCCCTACTCCGAGAGCCGTCGAACCTATCGATGACACCCAAATCCAATCCACTTCTTCCACTCCTAGTATCCATTCCCAAGAATATTTTGAATCCTCCATCCTTCCATCTTCCCCACTTGAAGAGTCCCCACATGACTCCATTATCATGCCTCCCGCCACGATGAGGTCATGCCAGAGCCTAATCCAAAGCATGCCAACATATCCTCCTCCCGGATCAGGAATCCTATCATCCCACTAGTCTACACTTAAGATCTGATCCCCATCCATTCCATCCCATGATCCTCTTGACATTCAAGATTCTACCACTCCATCTTCGTCTCCATTGCATGGGCCTGCTACCACAGAATTAGATCCTATCATATCCCCTACTCCCTCTCTAGATACAACCCATCCAAATGCTGCTATCCCACCATCTCCTTCTCAGGATCCCCCATCATCGCCTAAAAATACTATCCCCACACGGCTTGCATATCCCCTTGGTACTCTCACATTCTTCCATGGTGGCCTCCTTGTAGAAGAAAAACACAGTGTATATACCACCCATCATCCCCCACCTAATAATGGACTCGCATCATGTTTTCAGAATAACAAAAATCCTACAATGGATCGCATGCTCAAGAACATGAACTATCAAGGAAAAGGTCTAGGCCTTCACGAGCAAGGTATTTTAGAGCCCATCCAAGTCAAAGAACAAATCTGCATGCAAGGTCTTGGATCTATTCCCCAAGACTCACAATCTAAACATGTTGGTAAACCTCTAGACGTCCTCAACGAGCCTTTCCCAAAAGACGTGTCGGCTCTTCCCATCGCTCCACCAGATCATATACTGCCTTCCCTCCTCCTCTATTGTATCACCTCAAAACAACGATCCATATTCCTCCTTCATCTGCTCCATCCATTTTGGGTCCTTACATCCCTCCATCCACCATCTCCCGTCCTTCATCTACTCTATCCATCTTGGGTCCGTATATCCCAAGATCACCTCCTCCATCTCATCCTTTCACCCATTCAATACCTATACATGTCATCCATCATAAACATCCCTCTTGCATATCCCATAATCAGGATCAACAAAGGCACATACCTAAACATCCTCCATCTACACATAATCCTCATCATCCTACCTCCATTGCTCCACATCATCCATCCCCTCACACCCATCCCATTGCTAGTACGAGCACTTTGGATGCCAGAGGAAAAATGCATCAATCTAAACACCCACATGAATCTAAAGCTTCCCATGTCCCCTCTAAAATACAGGGTAAAGAAACAAAAAACAAAATCCCAAATCAAAATCAAATCTATAGCTCGCAAAGAGCCAGCAAAGCAAAGATCAAAACCATGTGGATCCCAAAGAATAAAGATGCAATACCTTCAAATGAAAAATCTGTAAGAACATCCAAAGTTGCTAATCCAAAAGCTAACCATACCCACCTTTTGTCTCCTAAGTCTGTTTTGGGTCCCTATGTCCCAAAATTCACAATTCCATCTCCTCCATTATCCCCACATTCTCCATCCATTCATCCTTTTATCTTTTCACATCCATCACCACATGTGCCAATGTTGGTCCTGAACTCATCTCCCCATCACGTATCCACCCCCTCATTCTATCCATACCATTTCCAACACCCCACCCATTATCCCCCGTATCTTCCCCATCAAATCTCTCTCATTCATCCTCTAGCATAATCCATTTATCCTAAGGTTGTACCAACATCCAATAGTCGGTTCAAACATGAGCTCTTAATACCTTGTATGAAACTTGATGCTTGAGTCCTTCATCCATATCATTATCGCATGTCTTCTAAATCCATATTCACCTCCTATCCTTATCCATCTCCTTTCGCATGCTATCCAAAAAGTCAAAAAAATCCAAAATAAATAAAATAAATAAAATAAAATAAAAATAGTAAAGAGAAATAATTCATCCAATGGGGAAAACTTGGAAAATAGGCGCCTTGGATAAGTACCATGATGAAAACCTGGCAAACAGGTGTCATGCCTAAATCCCCATCTGCACTTGGGGGCAATTTCCTAATTTACATTCCCTCCATCCGCTATGCTTCCTGCTATGCTTTCGGTTATGCACCCATCTTATTGCTATACATCATTTTCATCCATCCCCTCCATCCTATCGTGCTTACACATCCTTCTTGGCATATCTCATTTATCCCAATCCTTCCATCCTCCTTGTGATCTTGATAACAATGGGGCAAACATATAAACATGCTTTGGACACCTCTTGACATATATTCCCCTCATTCGCAGACTATCCCAACTATCATTCGCCCTCCCTTATCCATGCATCCTATCTTCATCCATCTCACTCCTTTATTTTCCTATCCTTCTCTATTGCATCCTTCATGCCTCTTTGTACATGACATATCTAGAGTAGGGGCATCTATCTTCCTTTGCGATATAGTCCTTGGAGACATCATTCATTCCATCAAATCACTCCCTTCCATTTCCCTATCCTTATCTCCTTATCGATATATCCATCTCCCCATCCTTATCTTTTATCCCTCCGAACAATCCTTATATCCATCTTCCCATCCCTATCTTCCTATCCTTCCATTATGGCATCCATTCTTATCTATCCATCTGGTCACCTTTTCCTCATCCAAATCCTTATCCCTCTATCCAATCCACCCAAACAATCCTTTTCCTCCCCCCATCCTCTACCCTCATCTCATCTCATAATCCCTTGTCATTGGCTACTCCCCATACAATCCAACATCATCTATCTTATCATTTCATCATTCATCTATATGGCATGAATAACTATCCCATCCTTGAGCTTTGTCTAGTCACTATCCTCCAATCCAATCCAACAGGTCTATCTTGTTCCATCATGTCAGTTCCATCATTTTAACCCCTTATCTAGGGTTATCTCATCCTCTTTCATCCATCACTTGTCTTTGGCCTTTTGTCGAACTACGTCGCCCCTACACTTTCACGTAGGCAGGGTCGCTCATTTGATCGCCTGTTAAGAGTAATAGTTATTATGTAGTCAATTACATCTCACATTGATTAATTAATTCGTCCTTATCCTCTTTATTAGCAAAGCTAAACTTAGGCACATTAATAATTAATTATTAATTATTGATGTGCACACTAAGGGATTACATATTAGGGTTTTTCTTGATCCTCCTTCATAAGGATTGATCACTTTGTAATCATTGATTCTCTTAACGCATTTTTACTGAGAGGTTTACAGAGAACATCTTTTTCGGTTCTTCATATCTTTTGCATGTGACAGGTATTCATCTTGCATGTAGGTGATCTTGGATTCCTAACACCCTCGGGGTTCCATCCATCATCGATCCTATATTGTCCACTTTTCTCTATTCTCCATCCTATCTTGGTCATCCATCAAAATCTCCATCGCCAGTGCAAAGTCAGCCTTTTGTCGAACTACGAGGGCTCTGCGCGTCCACGTAGGCAAGGCTAATCTTTGATCGGCCCCTGAGCCCCTAGGTCGCTAGGATGTGTCAGTCTTGTGTCATGTCTCGTGTGTCGTGTCATCAAGCTATGCCCTCATCTACCTAGTTCTTAACAAACAAGATCCACTTGTATCATCATATCCAATCGGTTCTAAATATCCTGCGTCATATCAATCTTTTAATTTAGTATCCATCATCGGTCTCAACAGGATGCATACTTCCTAACAGACCTCGTCAATCCCATCCATCCCCTTGATTGATCCTATGGCAACAGACATTTGAAATTAATTGTGATCTTTTGATGCTTTTGGATTTTGTTTATCATTTGAGCTCCCTATCATCACTTGTCATGGTCGCCTTGATCCATCATATCATGGTGTGCTTTGACTCGTCAACATAGGGGTGTATCTTGATTTTTTTTGTTTGTCTTCTTGGTTGTCCCACGTAGTACCCACCAAGATCCCTGAGGTCTTGTGTTACGCTGGGGCATCCTTGTGTGCTTGTGGTTATCCCAATACCTAGCCCGACCAAGGTCATCATGACTTTGGGGTGTTGGGATAGCCTTCTTGTTTGTTATGTTTGTTTTATGCATTAGACACTAATCTGCCTTGGTTCTTCATACCTTGGTGTCTTGTGTCTTATGCTATAGCAAAAATCAGTGCTCCAACGATGGCAAATTGCATCTCATCTTTTCATTGCATTTGGATTTCATTTCCTCTTCATCCTCTCGTCTATCAAAATCCCCTCCATCCATTCATCTTTCATCACACTCCCCTCCCAATCTTCCATCACATTGCATCATCTTCTTCAACTCCTTGCATCATCTCATCCATTTGAGAGCACATAAATTGTTCTCCTGAACCATATGTCCTCTCATTAGAGACTCCTTCATCCCTAACTTTCATGTGCCCCATCATCTTCCTTCCTAGTTACTTCTTGAATGACTAGGGCATCTTTCTAATCTAACCATCTTCTTTTAGGTTCTATGTTTTAACATTCTTTGAAATGATGCTACTTTGTAACACCATCTCAAAGAGGGGCAAAATGTAGATGTCTAAATTTGGACACTTAATTTATCCAAATTCATCCCCTTTCATCTTATTTTCGTTAATTAAGTAATACTACTATTATTTAATTAATATCTTTAATTCTGCCAAATCCCTAAAGTATTTAATCAATAATACCTTATCTCTTTAATCCTCCTTCCATCAATTGAATTAAATAAATATTCCATTTATTTAATTCCCTTCATGTCACATCCTCCATCTTTTTTTACCTAATCTTAATCCTTCTTCTAATCTCATCATTAGGATGTGCACATGCCTAATCCTTGATTAGGATGTGTCACATCCTCCAACTTTTACAAGTTGGCCTCTAATCTCTTTTAGCCACCTAACCATCCTCTAATCCCTCACTAACTAGCCTAATCAACCTCTCAAGGAATTTTTAATTCCTTTTATCCTTCCAAGGAATATTAAATACCTTTTCTCTTCCCCATGTCCTTTATGACATGTGTCCTTGTCAAACCTATTAAATGCTTTTCTTTTTGACAAGGCATCTCCATTCCCCATGTGAATTTTTAATTCACATTTAATCCCCCAATGCATTTAAAAGAATTTTAAATTCCTTCTCTCATCCCAATGAGAATATTTGAGGAATTTTTAATTCCCCACTTGTCCTCTCACCCACATGGGGACAAGTACCTCCTTTATGAGGAGATCTTGTCCAATCCCAAAGTACTTTGTACCCCCTCCATGTCATGTCCTTCTCCTTCCACCTCATGTCCACTTCACCTTTTAGGGCTATCTCACATGCCACATGTCAAGATGTGAGGGCTTGTGAGTTCTCAACTCACCTTAGCCCTACATCTTGATGTTTGGTGGATCAATCTTGATCGTCCATTTCCCCTAGGATTTCCCAAAAATCCTATAAATACCCCCTCTTTTCTCTCATTTTGGAGAGATCATTTGTGCCTGTAAACTCTTGGAGTTTGTTTCTCAATCTACCTTAGCCATTTCATGCTTCTATCCATTTCCATCCATCTTCACATCCTCATCCCAAGCTTGCATCTACTTGCCATCCAAGGAGCATACACGTCAAAGATCGAAGGGCCAACCAAAGGATCGACTCAACGCAAGGTATAAAGTTCCATTTCATTGCTTTGTCTTGCATTGTTTCCAACTTAGGCTAATCTTGAAGTGTAGGTTGTTTTAAGTTGTTTATTTGCACTCTTTAACTTGTTGCTTGATTTCTAACACTCTATTTCGACCTATCACACTAACAAACCACACTAACAATAATATTAAGTTTTTTTTCAACAACTTAATCTATTACACTTATAATCCCAATTTAATAAACCATGTGAACAATAATTCCCAACATCCCCCTTCTAGTGTGAACATGATACAAACTCACACCCTTCATCTGCAGTATGCTCATCCCTATGGAATGTCCTACTGACTCATGAACTTGATCCAAAGAAAGGCTCTCTCCTCCTATGGTTTTAAACAGGCTTACCACAAACCTTGACGTGAATAGGAAACTCCACCATCTATCCATCTTGTGTGGTTTTCTGGATCCTCCCACAAACCCTTTCAAGATCCATGAACTGCATACTCTGGTGCTTTTGTTTGCCACTATGCTTTTACATCAGGGAATCAACATACATATGAAAAACTCACATTGGAAAAGTTTTCACATTACATAGAATATAAGAACACAATGTTCTTAATTGTAGTCACTGAACATTACTGATCATTGCCACTCAATCTCGAATAGCATAGACAACCACCACTGCCACTGGAAGCTGCCCTTGAATTTAGTCATTTTGGCATGAAATGGGAATGGAACATTGGTTATTATTCCACCCCACAATTTGAAATTCCATTTATTCATACAACTAGGAACACTGAAAAGCAAAACATATCATGTCACATACTATTGTTCATATCTTGTTGTCTAGATCTTGCTACACATGATCACAATTTCCAATGAATGTATTCATTGAACGATCATCTTCCATTGAAGTATGACAGTCAGAGGATCATCACAGCTAGAGGATCTCTCCAGTTATATGTCATCCTATACAATTTCTCTTCCAACATCCACCATACAAAGCAATAGGAACATTGCAAACAAATACACACCACACTGCACACAACAAAAAAACACACCAAAAAAATGCCACCATAGCTTTATGCAGCCCCGTCGTTGGTGACTGATGAGAGGTCACTAATTGACCTCCTTCCTTTGTTGCTTGCAACCTCTAATAAAATTTCTACTTAGAAAATTTATCTTTTAAGGCTCATTTCATTAGTTGTGAGGAAAGAACATATCATGCCCCCTTGATGCAAACATCTTATAAGGAGTGTCGGGTACCACCTATCATGCACTCCAATTACAACTGAGATATTTTTTTATTATTATTATTATTTTTAATAATTTTTGACACATTTAGATTTTGATAAACTACTTATGCTGACACACTAATAATGTCTTCTTAAAATGAGCCCTATTCTAAACAAATTAATACAATTTAACATTGACACAAAATATCTCTATAAGAAATGATAACATATTTTAAGTTACTAGCTATTATTATAACCAACCTTGCATCAATCCTCGAAAATCTTCTCTCTCCTTCATTGATATCCATTTGAGGTCACATATAATTAAAACACCTGAGCCACAACGCTACATAATAATGTATATTTGAGCCCTTTAAAGATGGCAGTTGACACAAACTGATCACAGGTGCACTGTTAGATCTCAGAGAATTCCAATATGCCTATCGGTCAGCAAAGCCAACAATATATGTCCTTGATGGATAGACCAGCATTCATACGTGACCATTCCAGTAGTAAATCGACATGTGACTGGAAATATGGATTGGACTTTAGCACCACTCGGGAACATCCTGACCTCCAACCAATGAATTTGATGGTCTATTTGACCGTTTTTGCATTTTGGACCGTATTACAACCTAAAAATTTATTAGACCGTATTATTTGACTTGCTATATTTTTATATAACCGTAAATATGACACTTAAAATTATTATTAAACCGTAAAAATTTATGGTAGCATATATATATATATATGTTTATGATAAAAATATAAATTATTTTAGAATTGGAATAATTCTTTCTAATTTCACTTTATATTAATATATATGATTTATAATATTTATTATAAATATATTTATTAATTCAAAATCTGTTCAAAATAGAATTTTTTCAAGATTAAATATAGTTCTTTCTAATTTTTAAATATTTTTAACAATAAATTTAAGATTTTAACATTTTTACTAATAGTTATCATTGTTTTATATTAATATATATGATTTATAATATTTATTATAGAAATATATATTAATACAAAATCTTTTCAAAAATAGAATATAATTGTTTTTTAACTTTTTGAATATTTTAACAAGATTTATTTTCTATATGAATTTAGAAACTTCTTGTTAATTGTAACAGTAAATTTAAGATTTTTACATTTATTTCTAATTATCAATATTTTCTAATTTTACATTTTTTAATACATATAAGATATCCATACGAATAACATAACACAATATTTGTGTTTTATTGGTGAGCATGTTGAAATTTTATTTGGTTTTTACAAATAATTTATGTTTTTAGATAGATGAATTTAAGGATTAAACTATAAAAAAATTTCAATATTTTATAGTATTTTTTTTCTAGGTGATTCACGAGCTTTGATGAGCATGTTGAAATTTTAGATAATGAGTTGAATAAGGATTAAACTATTTTTAATTTTATATAATTATTTTGAATAGGTTTGAAACTGATATTTAAAAAAATTTGACAGTTAAATTTTTTCATAAAACGTAAAGTGAATGACATCTAAATGAACAAACCGTCAAAAAAATTTCATATGATGGTAGGGTGGCCGTCAAATTCGGCTTGCCTCAACTATGAGCACGTGGTGATCTTCAAAACCCAATGAATCTGTGAACTATTATGAGTGTAGTTGTAGGATGCAACTGACTTGTATTAATAGCTATACCTTTTAAATCAATCTAACACTAATGACTAAAATAAAGTCCACATTTGCTCAATATGACCGAGTCACACCCTCCAAAATGCTCCTAAAACTCACGCCTCGTCTTCAACATTGTTGTTCCACCTTTAGCAGGTTCCCATGCTTTGGACATTGGGGTTTTAGAAAGCCCTCAACTTGCATAAAGTCCCACAACTGGAACAAATATCTCTACAATCTCCTAATGATGCGTTTAAACCCAAAATTGCCTTACAAGCTAGAAAATATCATGATATAATAGGGCATCCAATTTGCTATTAACTCGAACCACCCTTAATCTGAAAATATTGATTCCACGATATTATCCTTAACTTGCTCTGATACCATATTAGGAATTGGGGCAAGTGCGGATAGAAAAGTTTTCACACAAAAATAATACTTTCATATTCTATATCTATGTTCAATACATGTTACGGATTTATATAGGATTTTAATCTTCTATATTTTAGAAACCACTCCCTAATAACTACAATATCTCGTATATTTGTCCTATGCATAATATTCTAACAAACCACACTAACAATAATATTAAGTTGTTTTTCAACAACTTTATCTATTACACTTATAATTCCAATTTAATAAATCATGTGAACACTAATTCCCAATAGTAGGCCCTCTAAGGGTAACAAAAGCAATACAAGTATGTTGTTTTTGGTCTCCAAGATCACACAAAGCACAAGGAGAGAGCGTACACAACACATTTTTCTCACACTCACATGATGTTCATTTTAAATCCAAAACCAAATGTGTGGGTGATTATGTAAATGTCTAAAAGATGTTTTTGATTCTCAATATCACCAAATGCTATGAGAGAAGAGCATACACAGCTTAAGACAAGTTACAAAACCACAAGACAATGAAGACACTTGTTCTTTTTAACCCTCAAAGCAATATGTAAAAATGACACTTGATGCAAGGATAAGTTTAGACTAATGAGTGGATATATGCAAGTTATTTTTAACCAATGAGTGAAAAAATGCAAATTATTGTAAATTTTAAGCCTAATGACATGTAAATGCAAGGTTAATTTTATGTCCAATGAGTGTATGAAAAAAGACAAGATAGATAGATTAGCAATATCAAATGAAATAACTCCTTCCACCTATGCCACACACTGGAAATCCAATGTTAGTAACAAAAAGCCCCTAAGCTATGGTATGTAAGAGATCTAAACGGAGAATTTTGACTAAAACCCTAAATTTTAAATTATCAGGCAATTGCAACACAGATAAAGAAATTGTGGCTCACAACTAGAAGCAATTGCATCACAAGAATTGCAACTTCATTTTTCGGGATGTCGACTGCGGCTCAAGAAATCAATTGCAGTTCTCCTCAACAACAGATGCGGCGAATCCATGGCGGTTATAGTGAATGACAGTCGATTGTGTCACAGTGACCTAAACCTATGAAATGAAGAAAATCCAACCAAATATGATCAACTAACCACTAATATGATATCCAACTAGGGTTAATCTAAGCAAACTAAAAACCAAATAACAAAATTTTTCCATAAAATTGAGAAGTTAGACAAAGTTGAAATGTGCCCTAATCTGAAGCAATTGTGCCATTCAGTGTCACAGTTGCGGCACCGTGTAAAAAGCGATTGCATCATTTCACCTAGAGATTGTGTCGATCTGTACCTGTGACCTGCAAAACTAAAATTTCTGTACAATCTCTATAAAATTGTCCTTTCACTTTAGGTTCACTAATGTAATTAGGGTTAAAATTATCAATGTTAGGCAACAAATCATATAAATCAAACCCTAATAATTAATGAAGTACAAATAATCATAAATACATAAAACATAAAACAATATTACCAAAGTGTTTTCATACCACCATTGATTCACCTTCATTGCACTTCTCCATTTTGCTTGAATATAATAATTGCTCTAAGATTTTTGACTATGCAAATAAGCCAAATGACAATGACAAAGCAAAATATTGAAGATTCTAATTGACTATGGATGCACTTGACTTGATAGCAAGATAGCATAAGATTTCATAAGCTTGTGTAGGTATATCACAAAATTTCAATGACAAGGTCTTTTATAGGAAATACAATTTTGAATGAAGGGCTAAGATTGGATGTCAATTAATCGATGGCCAAGAATGAAAGATGCAGTATGGACTAGGGTTAGAGAAAATGATAAGGATTGACAGTCAAGATTAAATTAGAAATAATTTAATCAAGGGTGTAGGTTAATTGAGACATGGATAGATAAAGATGATGTGGAAGATAAGATTGACACAAAAAAGAGGTGAGAGGAAATTAAATAATAAAAATTATTTAATTTAGGTGGCCAATGAATAATTAAATAATTTAAAAATATTTATTTATAGAAGAATGTGAGAAATGAGACCTTTTGAATTAAATAATGATTTAATTCAAAATTTGAAGAGAGTAAACCAATTAAATAAATTAAAATTTATTTAATTTATGACAGAAGAGGCTAATGAATAATTAAATAATTAAAATAATTATTTAATTATAGTGGAGAGCTATAAATAATTAAATAAATAAATATTTATTTAATTTTAGAAAGAAAAGCACTTAATTATTGATGTAATTAAATAAATAAAATTTTATTTAATTAATCAATGGAGGAAAATAAAGAAAAAAATGAATTAATTAAATAATTAAAATTATTTATTAATAGAAGACATATGAAATTAGAAAATAATTAAATAATTACCATTATTTAATTATCACTTGAATGATAAGGTGGACAACATGATGAAGAAATTAGGAGTCATAGGCCTTAGGAAATTTTTTAGTGTCTATGGGGTTAAATGGAAAGAATGGGAAGAATTGAGATAATATAAAAATTGTTTTGGGTGGTTTGATAAGGACATGAACTGGGAAGATTAGGATTATGGATTGGGGAAATAGGAATATGGATTGGAGGATTAGGATTAGATGGGGAATAAAGGTATGAGGGACTGGAAGGCGGATTGAGGTGGGAGAAATTGGATGGTGGATTAATTAGATGGGAGGAAGTAGATGGTGGATTAAGATAAGTGGAACTTGATGGAGGGTTTGGATTGGGGATGAAGGTGATGGTGTTGTTTCATAAAGGCATGGAGATTGGGATGTTTGATAAGTGGGCTATGTGAATCTAAGATAATAAGGAGATGCGAAAGATGGATATAATGGGTTTCCCTTATCAAAGGTAGCATGATGATTACTAGTGGGTATATATGGAGGTGTGATGGGATAGTTTGTGCTTGCCTGTAAAGATTGATAGTGATGATAGAATCAAGGGGATCTATTTTATACTCATCTTGATCAATAATAATTTCATCATCATCATCAATGTAATTGGGGTTTCTCTTGATTACTATTTTTGGTTATGTTGAGGGAGGATAAGGATTCATGATATTAGATTGGATGTGCATGGATGTAAGGGATGGGAAGATATGATTAGAAGGAAAATGGAATGGATTAAAAGAACTTCTAAGGAGGGATCTTAATATTTGTTTCAATATCAGAAGATCTTAGATGTGGATTTACTAAAGCTCAAGTTGGGATTTGGAGTAAGCTAAGATTAGGATTTGATTTAAGCTCATTTTAGGATAATTTTGATGATATGGTGAGTGGGTCTCCTAATGTTCATGGACACAGTTAAATTGATGGGGTGATTGTAGGGATGGATGGTTAATAGTATCCTCTCAACTATGGTGAAGATCAGGACTATGTCAAAGTTTGGTTGGATGAATTTACTACTTGACAAAGGATAAGTTCTCAAGAAAGAGATGATATTGATACAAACTATACCTTTGGATCAAGGTGAAATAGTTTGAATGAGTGATTAATAACTTTGGATACGGTAATTTCCCAAGAAAGTGTTATATGGATGGTTCATTTTAGGATAATGTAGGCTCTCAATTAAGTGTATGAGGTTGGATATGTGATGCTATATGGTCTAGATGCCAATTAGATATGTTTAACTAAATCATTGCTCAAAGGGAATGATGTATAAAATTTCATGGTGGTCGATGAGATGTAACTGATTGTTTTGAGCTAGGTATAAAGTGGAAAAATTATTTGATGGTGCTTTTTGACTTAGTAGAACACTAGACATTCATGATACAAAGGGTTTTCTCATTGAATTTTGTGTGGAAAATAAATTTTCCAAAACTAGACCGGATTTGTCCACATAGGTCATGAATTTGTCCACTAATGGAATCAACCAACAACAAAGCAAGTTCACCCAAAAATAATCAAATTCACCTATCTAGGATTGGTGATGGGTTCAACAATAATGCTAAGGAAGATTCACTCAAGAAGGAGTAGATTCACCCAACAAAAGCTCAAATTCGCCAAAGGATGAATTTGATTGGATAAGGGATTTACCACACAAATAGATTTTCCCAAGTGTAGTGTAGATTCATCAAAAAAAAAGTGGATGTTCCCAAGTGCAAGGTGGATTTTCCTAAGGCTAATGACTATATTGAGACAAAAAATGGACTAAAGAGGGTATGTGTAGGATCATCGTGGAAAAAATAGGCCCTTAAGTGACGATGAATTTTTTTAAAAATCAGAGTTAGGCAACTCGATGTAGAAATTTGAATAGGTTATCTATATTATTTCAAAAACATGTAAGAAAAGAATTTGTAGCAAATTGAATTTAGTTTCTAAACTACTAGGTTTATTCTAACAAAAAATCCATTTGGTGAAAATTTGAAATTTCAATGCAGTAGTACAAAAATTTCAGGGAAAAAATAAGAAGTAGGTGTCTGTCTAACCACCCTAACCATAATAAAATGATAATATTTTTTTTTAAGAATTTAGATATAAGTAGAGGACTCATGTTCATATGTGATGCATATTTTTTGTAGTTTTTTTTCTAAATAAATAATTAATTATGAATTTTTTATTACAACTTTTAAAAAATATAAAAACTCATATGTCTGACCACCTTAAAACTTGGTCAAAAATTCATGAAATTCATTTTTTTTAATCCTATGATATGCGAAACATAGAATGTGACACATGTTTCAGATTCAAAAAATGTGATAGCGTTTGAAAGCTATAAATGTTTTTGAATCAACCTATCAATTAGGACTTTAGTCGTAATTCAAATAGAAAATGAATAATAATTATTTATTAAATTCAAAGTAAAGAATAATTTATATTGTTGGAATGCTGAGAATCTCCTTTAAAAACCCTTTTTGTTTCATCAATTTTGGGTAAAAAAAATCATCGGCCACATATCCATCATATTGCCACTTTTTGGCCCATCATGATCCTACACATACCCAAGACTCCAATCATAAGATATTTGATAGACAATTATTGGATCTACTAAAGATATGCATTGGTAAGCACAAGATAACATTCTAGAAAGTACAATCCTAAATTAATCAAGTAGGATTGACAATCAGTATAGGCTCACAACACAAGCACTAATACTATCTACCTACATCGAGATAGCTAGAGATCATGACTCCAAAGGATGAAGGATCTCTTACTAATAGTGGCCAAAAAGAAATACCTTATTAAGCTCTATCTCAATGCACAAAAGTACACCATGAGTAACCTTGGGGTACAATACACATTCCTCGCACTACACTAACTAGTGACCAAATGGTCTTAAGCTAGGCTAATACATGCAATCTAATGTGTCCTATAAATAGTAAGAGGGTACATGAGGTACATCCGTGAACACTAGCTTCTCACAAGCATGGGTTGGGAACGCCAACTAATCCATTCAAACAACCTTACACTTTTATCTTGGTATGACACAAGTATCAAAGCTTCACTAAACATGACATGACTAGATTGGGGTACAAATCTCATTCTCACCTCTTTGTATAGCCTGTTGGTTCACATGGTTGAGGTTTTCCCTTGAGGAGATGAAATCCCCAAGAAATCCCCCTAACAGGAAGGATATGCTAGGTGTTTTTTATCTCTAGGCTCACATGAATTGTAAGGAGAGAGAATACATGCAAGCTAGCACTCTTGGGCTAGCACAACAAGACTTAGATTACTTCATGGTTTTTGATCCCCAGGCTCACCAAACAATACAAGGGGAGAGCATATGCCAATAAAGAATCCAAAACAAAACAAACAAGGTTGATTTACTATTTAGTGAAATTAAAATGCTCCTATATTAGTGATAAAAAGAGGTCTTTGACTATGTGCTACAAGAAGATGTATTAGTAGTTATTTGATTTTAGTCTTTGACAATCAATTTCAAGTTGCACAAGAAAGTGTTAGATGCTAAATTGTTAAAATAAAACGATTAGGGGTTGGTACACCCACCCTAATGATAGGGGTGTGGGGGGTCAGATGTGATCCCTGGTTGATGGGGATTTAGGGTGAAGCCCTTGAGAATATTTTTTGATAAGCTAAAACATGAAGAAATAAGAAAAAATTTAAGTTTGAAATGGATTTATTATACCTTGTGTGATCATTGATGCACAAAGTGGATTCACCTATGTATAGAGTAGATTCACTCAAGGACTAGATCTTCACATTCACTGAAACATAGAACAAATTCACCCTTGTGTGATCATATTTTCCCAAGTTTGTGCTGAGGTATATTGTCAATGCATTAGCCCAAGGATGAATGCATTCACCTTAGTTTTCATGTATATTACTTTCTATGAATTGATGAAATTTGGCTTGCAAATTTGACCATGAATGAGAAGATTCACCCAAAAATAAGCAGATTAGCCTAGGAATGAGTAGATTTGCCCATTTGCATATTCAACTTTAGATGATCAATTTTGCCTACTTGCAAGTTGCATTTGCTTGTTAACCTACACGACTACTATCAAGTAAATTCTAGAGCATATTTTCCCATATAGAATTGTATTCACCCATTTGCAAAATGCTTTTTCCCAAACAAGAATGAATTCACTTGTTTGAAACCTAGAAATGTATAAACTTAAAAAGTGGAATTGTATCATTTTGACTCATGATGTGGGTCCCACAAGACATGCTAGAAATGTGTGCATGAAAATGTGCTCAATATGAATGGAAATTGCAATAAAACCCAAATAAAACATATAATCAAATAAACACTCAGATTAGGCATGAAAAACTAAAACCAACATAGAATAAAGATGAAAATGAACTATGTAGAGCCTCCCTTTGAGTATATTTTCCCAATATTATTGATTGGACGTGTGCTTGCTAATGATTTTGATAGCATAATGATGCTCCAAGTGAAAATAAGTGAGATAAGGATAAAATGGTTAAGTGTTTGATATATAAGTTTGGAGGAAAAAGTATGAAGGGCTAGGATTAGATCATGGGATCAAGGGTTGAGATGAGAGATGATCTCTCAACTCATGAGATTTTGCCAAGTGGCACAATGAGGTGGATTAAGAGGGCTAAGGGTACTATGAGGCACCTTGTGTAAGGGGCCTCATAAAGGAAACTCGTGTCTTCTCACTCAAAGGGTAGGTTTACTAGTCCAACTCTAGGTTATGGTCATGGATCTATATCTGATCATTGAAGTCTAACCCAATGGAGTAAAATAAAATCTTCTAACTTTGATCTAGACATATGATTATTATCATTGACATACATATTTCAACATTATGATACTCAATTATTCTTCTATCACAAAACGAAACACCTTATCATTTTTATTTCTTTCTTGAAAAAATATAATAAATATTATATCTTAATCTATCTAACTCCAGCTCCTAATTTTTAATACTAAATTAAATTTATTTTAATAAGTAACCATTTCCCTTTTCATATTAAGTTGGTATCATTTCATTCATCGTAACAAATATTTATTTGAAAAGTAAAACTATGAACTGGAGTAAATTTTGCATGAACTAGATGCGTATGTGGCTATTACATCAGCTTGACTTAATCTTACACAAGGAATATACTTCAGTCAAAACTACGATATCATGATTTCAATCGCGCAACTAGAATTGAGGAAAAACAGACATTTGATATCGTCACTGGAAAAGTTGTACAGCAAATATTACCAAACATAGATTCGGAATAAGAGATACCCAATCATTGTGGATTCCTATTTGGAAAAGTTTCATGCGTGTGGATTCAAAAGTTTAATCATTGGATTCTGCTCTTAAAGTTGCTCTCGGTAACTTACTGCAGAACTTTTGGCTTTAAAGATTTCTGTAACGACCATAAAAGCTCGTCCTTACCCTCTTTCATACACATTCATTCATTGAAAAAGGTTAACAAATCATTCTTCCGTTTTCATCTTGAATAGAGTTGACAAACGTAATCAGAGAGTACTATAACTGTTTCTGTCTCTTTGTTCTTAAATATGTGTTGTTTGTTTCATTGTTTTGATTAAGTAAATCAGTTAAAAAGAAACAGTCAAAGACGCAGGCAGGACGAGTTTCATTGTTTGACTCTTGTTTATTTCTAACATTATAACTTTTTTTTAGTGGAGATAAAGCAGGTTTTGAAGGGATCCAAATCTTTTACAAAAAAAGTGCTGCTAGAGAATAAACAACTGTTTCTGCCTCTTTGTTTGTTCTGGATTTTTTCTTTCTAATTATTTTGTTTGTTATTGCTTCTTAACTTGTTCTGCAACAGAATTGGGACCTTAATTTCCCGCTTTATCTAATCAAAAACATAATCAGAAATCACGAAAATACAGTTTATCTACCCAACATGTCCCCCACCTTCTTCTTAACTTTAACTTCAATTCTACTGTAAGTAACTTATAATAATCATTTTCCATTTCCATACTAAATTTCTTTTCATGTTATCTATATATTCTAACCATTTGCTTTCAATCTCATCACTAACTAGTCTTGCACTGGGGAGGAGGATCTAAATTGCACTTATTGGATGCCTTCCATGTCAAGATTATGGGACAAGGGAAGAACACTCTAATTCTTTCTCATGGATATGGAACTGATCAATCAGTCTGGCACAACGTATTACCTTCATTGGTGAAAAAACTCAAGGTTATATCATTTGATCTACCATTTGCAGGGGCTGTGAATCCCTCCAACTTTAATTATAGCAGATATGGATCCTATGATGGCTATGCTGATGATCTCTTGCTAATTCTGGATGAGCTCAAAGTCCATAGATGTATCTACTTGGGTCATTCCATGTCTGCCATGATTGGTTCTATTGCTTTCATTAAAAACCCAAGTTTGTTTGAAAAACTGATGTACTTGGGAGGCTCTCCAAGGTAAATATTTATTATCATTATTACTCTTAAATAAGATCATCATTTTCCCCCAGGTTACATTTATGAGTTTAAGGCATAGACCCAGATAGAGTAGACTGCTATCGAAGGTCAAGATTTAGTTCATCTAACAGACCATATATGAGCCCGGTCTGCTTGGCCAAATTTTCAAAGGACTTGCTAACCTAATAGGAATTTTTTAATAGATAAACGGGTAGAGAACAACTATAGGAATTTTTTTAAGAATCCCTTACACATAATATAGCTAACAATTTTGTTCCAAATTGTAGTAGATTCTAAAAGTTTTTTTTAATATATTTGCTGTTTCATTGTTGTTTATATTTATTTGTCCTTTTTGTTTGATTTGATAGGTATTTGAATTCTCTGCGTTATTATGGAGGTTTTGAACAAGCAACCATAGATAAGCTTTTGCAATTTATGCAATCAAATTATACTGGCTTTGCTTCTACATTTGCCAAGTTTCCTATTGCAGCTGAAGAATTCAATAAGACTATTCTAGCCGTGAAACATCATATTGCTGTTTTTGTAGCAAAACAAGTGTGTTAGAGTGATGAGAGGGGAATTTGATGCCATGTCAAAGTTTCTGTCTTTATTATTCAAAGTAAGATTTATAGTTTTTTTGTTCCACAATATATGACAACACATCTAGGGGAAACACTTTTTTTTTAGTAATATTCTACAAGTTAGTGCTCCAATCTTCTTATCAAGGCCCTCAATCCCTTTTTATTTTGAATATTAACATCCTATATGAATGGTTTCACAAATTTATATGTGTGATTGGCTATATCTATCATGGAAGTTCTTAATATAGAAATATATATATTATTACTACTCGTCATAAATATGTTTATACGATTTTGAACAACACTACACATAATATAGTGCATTGTTATCATTTTATATTAATTTATCATCAAAATATATATCTTATGAATGAATATAATAGTTATCTATATTGTTGTCTAAATATAGTTAGATATTTGCAATACAACTTAGTTTAGATTTGTTATATTAAATTAATAAATTATAATACAATACATTATATATTGTAATTTGTGATTTAGGCATTTAGGGTATAGAATAATCATTAAAATAAATATAATGAAAATCATTTTGAGATAAATCTTTTTCATATTAGTCTTTGGTTGTATTGTGAGAAGTTTTTTATATGTTTGTCTAAATATAGTTAATTATTTGCAATACAACTTAGTTTAGATGATTTATATTAAATTAATAAATTATAATACAATACAATATATATTGTAATTTGGGATTTAGTCATTTAGGGTATAGAATAATCACTAAAATAAATATAATGAAAATCATTTTGAGATAAATCTTTTTCATATTAGTCTTGGGTTGTATTGTGAGAAGTCTTTTACGTGCATGGTTTACATATTTTTTTGAATATTTTTAATGGAAATGTTTTGGTCAACCCATCCATTGTTTACATGGGGTTGATTGACCACAATATGAACATTCGAGGTATAAGAATGTGCCTTAATCTTGATACTATTTATTGAATCTTCAATTAAAATTTATTAATAATGTTAAATTTTATGATTTATTATAGTTATTATCTATTTTTACATAGTTATATTCTCAAATGCATTGCAATTCAATAACATACACAATTGATTTCCTCTACTTAAATAACATCTAATTTAATTATTAAACTATCAATAATAATTTTACACTTCATCTACACTAAAAATGCTAAATACTTATTTTATTTTTACTAACCAAAATTTTCATTTGATTTTAAATTGATTAAAATTTGAGAATACAATTTAGTTGTTATACTATTTGAGACTTTTTCTAACATAAGATAGAAACATTATCTAAAGCCAACTTTATAGCTTTTGTGAAAAGAAAAAAATAGCTCTATAAAATTTTATTGTTTGATTTAAAATTATATAAATTTTGTTTTATATTTATATTTTTTTTAGTGAATATTGCACTTTATTTTTAGCTTATTTCAAATATTAAATTAAAATTTATATTTATTAGCATGATATACAATTGACTTTATCAAATGTTAATGTTTTTAAAAAATAGAAATAAAATGATCATTTAATATAAAAAATTATTAATTTTTATCAAGAACAATTGAAATATTTTTTCCAACTTAAAGAACTAAAAAACATTTGTTAATTTAGAAATAAATTCTTTTTAACCTTTAAATTAAAAAAGAACGAATTATTCCATTTTCTATATTACCTACATGATGGGTTATTTTATTTATTACTTGACATTTTCTTATAATTAGGTTTTTTTTGGCAACAAGAATGTCACTTATAATAACATTTTTCATATTGTATTCCCCTCTTAAAAGAATAAGAAATAATTTTAAAGGAAAAACAATTATTATCTACTTATGCTTCAAATATTTCACCAAAATCACAAAGACAATTTCTATAATAAATAAATTGCATATTCAATTCTATGTCTTCTATGGTTGGTTTTGTTGCTTCTATTAAAGGATTAAGCCTTTTACTGATTCTTAAGGGAAATAATAATCACAAAATCAATTATTTTAAATAATAATATTTTTCACATATTCATCACCATTATCAAAGATTTATATCGAAATCACTTTTAAAATATAAGTGAAGTGCATTTCTTTATCATTTCAAACATTTGTTAGATTTTTCAAGAAGCGAGAACTGAGCCAGGATCTAGTGTTAGTTGTAGATCACATGGAACTCCACTTGGAAGATGATAAAAAATCAAAATAAATGAATGAAGAGAAATTTGAAATAAGAGAAAAATAGATACAAGGAAAGATAATTTGTAGAATACTCTCAATACTCTCACTGAGCGATCATTGAACTAGCAAAACTTGTTGAACTAGTGAAGGTGAGAGGAGAGTGCTCAATATATAGAAAAATAAGGGTAAATACATCCAAGAGGTGCATTAACTCCTACTACCCATAAAAGGTGGGAGGTTTTACCTACTTGGTAAATGAAAAACATGTGCTGTATATATCATAAATTGAAAAGAAAAAGGAGGTAGCACATTAAATCTAAGAGGGTTGAAACCCAGCATCATAACCCTGCCAGAGTAAAGAACAAAATAGTAGTTATGGGGAAGCGTGTACAAACCAAGAAGGGTGTAGGGACATTACAGTGATGGATTATGCCACAGCAGCCGTCAACCTAATACATTCTAAATATAGCCTAAGCAAGAAAAGCAATAATAATGTGTGTATAGGAAAAATAAATATTCTATCATAGGAAAATAGAAACCTATGGGATGAGTAGACTCAACTTGATTAGCTAAAACTTGTCCCTAGTGTAAACTTAAGAGTTCATGGAATGCAGTCTCTATGCTTACGATACTGTGGTACCATGCCAGTTCCCTCTGATGCTTTACCATACAAATTTCCAGGAATATAATTATAGGTAAAATAAATTGTATAGCCTATTATCTTATATTATATTTTTAATATGATATTTTTTATATAAAAAATAAAATTAATATATTAAATGAATATTGGGATCTTGGTGTTTCATGTTCACTTGAGGTTGATAATGAGTTAGTAGATGAATTTTGGCACTTCTTGGCGAGTTTGGTGAAAAAGACACTAATAGTGGATGACAATAATTAGGGAAATTGTATGCAACATCTTCAAGAAAGGTTATAGACATAAGAGTGACCTAAAAATATTGTTTTGGAAAAATAATTGATTGTTATGGGTTGTAAAGATGAAACAACCCTATTAAATGTGAAAAATCTTTGAAAAATATGTAAACATCATAGTTATTCCTTACTGGTAGAATTTGAAAACTCTCTAATAAGTAAGTAGAACATGGATATGAAGAGTTTTTATTGTTTGATATTATAATCTTCAATTAGTACATCTCATTTTTCAAGGATGGGAGACTCAAGTGAGGTTATATATTTATTTTACATAACTTGCAAGGGTTTGAATCTCATCTTATGGTGTTTTATTCTTTTTGAATTTTACAAGTGTATTAATAATCTTTGATTGTAAGAGTAGTGTTGTAAGTGTATGGGGGAATTTAGACTTGTTTTGTAAACTCGCATATTTTGTGGTGGTCATAAAATATCTTTAATAAACCTTTTGATGGTGGAACAAAGAAGATTTTTCTCTCTAGAGATGGATTCTTTCCAAGGAAAATTATGTTTCTTTTTGTGTAAGTTTTTCATGTGGTTCTAATAGTTTAAAATATAAAATGCAATATTCCTTGGCATGCTCCATTTTTCATGTTTTCTTATAATCATTAAAGGTGGTTGTTATTGTGTATTAAGAATGTGTGTATTAAAGGTACTACAACATTGAATTATTTTTTTTTCCAACCAACTCCTACCTAATCCATGTTAGATAATTAGTAGTTCATATTCCCCCTATCTATATACATCCACAACTCTAAACATTTCCCTTATTGCACCTAATTTGTGGTGTGGTTTTTGTCCCTTAGAATCTATCATAGGCATGATTTATTTTACCCTTGTAGACACTTAAAATTTTCTTTCACATTTTAACTTAACATCATCAATAATATTACATCAATTATTTAGTAATTAATTACATAAATTATTTAACTAATTAGGTTATCTATTTGCTACTTGTTATTTAATTAAATAAATCATATTTATTTAATTAAATAGACTAAAATTATCCAAATTATAATTAATTAATTTCCTATTTCTAATGGAATACACATGCATCTTGGCATTAAAAAAAATCTTCCCACTTCAAATTCCAAAAATTTCATAGCAAAATCAATCTAAATTTGCATCATAGCCATCCACCAAAGTCAACTAAATCATGGTTATCCAAAAATCCACCTCTTCCTCACCAATCAAATATCAAAATAAAATTCAATCTAATTTTGAATCCTATCGATTCATCAAAATTAATTCATTCTATCCCTTCATCTTGCCACCACTTGGCTTCCAACTTTCACCAATTAAATAGTTGAAATATATTCTCAATCAATCTTAGCCCTCCATATTAAGGGAAAATCTCTACCCTCCATTCCCTCAGCCATGGTTCTATAAATCCATCACAAATACAATCATCTTGACATCCATAAATATCCTTGTGTAGGTACATGTTGCTTCTTTAAGGATTCCAAGAGCACATCCAAGGTATCAAAGGTTTAAATTTGGCAAGAACTTGTTATTTCTCCATTATTTTTGCATTACTTTATTTTTTCTACTAGAGTTAGTAGTTAGATCTAGAGTAGGTGTTCTATTCATTTATATTTCTCATTATTTTCCTCTATGTTTTTTCTATTACATCCCTAATTCATAATAAATTTCTCACACTTTGAAATACCATGTAAAAATCTATATCTTACCTCATTATCTTTCATGTCATGTTTTCCTTAATGTAAAAGATCAAGGAATTGTATATAGAAGCATATCCTACGCCATTATAAACATAAAGTGAAATCAATAAGGATCAAATATTGAATCAAATAGAATCACACATTATCATTATCAAAGGAGTACTCTCATCAAGTAAGCATTATGAGGAGCCAAATTAGAAAGCATCATCACTATATTTTTCATGCATGTCATCTTCATTTGAATAGCATGTCTTTAATATCATACATGAACTTAAGGGAATAAATCATCATTGAGACATGTCAAGGTCTTCAATATTTTTCCTTTGAACAAGCACCTAGGTGGGCATGTCAACAAAAGAAAGATTTTAGATATAGGTACATGGATATAAATATATGTCTTGTATGCCAATATGAGAAAAAGGAATATATGCACTATCAAGATAAAATTGTGAAAACGTGGGAAAACTATGGACACATTTTCATCCTAAGTGTTATAAAAAATTACTAGTACTCTAAATTTGCTATTCAAGCATCACTTCATTCTTATATCATATTTTTGTTGTATTGCTCACTACATAACATTTTTTTTTTTAAAAGGGAAAAATAATAGTTACATTGAAATAAATAACCTCTCTCTATGCCTCTCGTTTAAATTTATATTTATTAGTCTAAAATCATAATAATTTTCCTAGTTTAGATTGTACTTATTACATTTATCAATTGAATCTCCTAAATTAACTATTAGGGTATGTTTATTTTTTGTACATTTTGAAAAACCTAAAGATCTAATGCCACCTAGGGATTTATTTTAGGTTATAATTACCATCACAATTGATATTTCTTTGATGATTTTTACAATTTCATTCACTATATAGTTTATGACCAACCTTTTTCCTTATATAAAATGTTAGGAAAATGTGTCTCAACCTTGCAATTACATAAGGTATTGTTGATACATTAGTAACATAGGAGGAGGTGTCAGGAGGTTCCCTACAGAGTCGAGGATCATCCCCTAGCTAAATTCCAAGAGACAGCGAGGCAGAAGGCGGTGCCCAAAAAGGAAAAATTTATTTATATTTTATTATTGTAAATCTGGACCATTCATGATTAGATCTTAGATTCGATAACCAATATTTCATTAGCTTGACTTTTCCTAGAAGGAAACCCTATCCTATGAGGGCGTTGTATTACGGTTGTGTGTTTTGATGTATTCTAAGAGTCTGATAGCAGTCGTGTTGCCTCTAACTCTTTGGTTAGTGATACTCCTATGAGAAGCTTGCTATGTAAGTATATTGTAAATCTTTGTGATTTTTGAATAATATATTGGGAAGCTTTTGAAGTGTGGATTTTTTCTCTCGAAATGGTTTTCCCCACGTAAATCATTGTGTTGTGGTATGCATGATATTTATGTTTATTTCTATTTATTTTTATGTAATTATTAAAGATCTGTAAAATTTTTGCATTATCCTCCTCTCAAGATTAGTGTAGGAAGTTGTTCCGCTACCTTAGCTTCCTTACATAGAATTCATTCATATGTCAAAAGAATTTACTATATTTATATATTTTGTTACCTTATTTTATCCAATTTTTTGTTATACAATATCCTTCTACAAAAGTATAGTTTTACATATTTTATGGAGGCATCAATTTAATGTTTATCTTAACCACCAATTTGTTATCCTTTGTTGAGATTTCCCTTGCATTGGAATCATAGTAGTTAATGCATTCTAAAAATAAGTGAATGGCTATGAAAGCTCATCAGTGATCTATGGGTTTCAAGAACCATGTTTGGCTTCAATAGAGGCTTCAAAACCTTTATAATCACCTGAAACTCCTTATTTAAAACAATTTTTGGAGAACACCACCTTTACAATATAAATCTATTTAGCCTTAATAGGGGTTATTGAAACCCACTTAGACTTCAATGAAGGTTATCTTGATTGAGTTCTAAAATGCCTATTTTTATCTTCATTTTTCTTGCAACTTTCGAAATCCCCCATTTAGAATCGAATCTTCAATTTATGAGAGATTAAATTTTGGATGAAGGTGTTTGGGCAGATATAAATGATATTTCAAAAATGATGTCAAAATTCGGCATAGGTTTCAAAACCTATTAGAACTTTTGAAACTCTTTTAACTTACTCAAGTACTTAGCTTTTTCATTTAATGCTGACATTTGGCTAGGTTATGGGAACCTTTTTAGATCTTGACAAGGTTTCAATAACCTTGAAGAGAACTGACAGGAAAGGCATTGCTAAGATTTAACATGAAAACGGTGAGATAATACAAGGTTTTCACAGCTTATTTGGAACTCGATGGGGTTTTGGAAACCATTTAAAAGACTGAAAACCAAAATAAGAGTTTTGCAGGATGAAAGGATTTTGATTAAATTTGTGGTAATAGGTTAATTATTATTGAATTATTGAATTAATTTTATTTTGTATAAGTTGAATAGTTTATAGAAGTTATGTGTAGTAGGTTTCCATACAACTAAGTCAAATTTGCTATTTTATAAGACAAATTTCTTGACTTGGTACATTAATTTAATTTGAACTTTATATTTAATTGAAATAATAGAAATTTAAAATATGAATAAATTACAAAATAAGTTTTACCTATCATGTATCTTACTTTCTACTCTAGATCAATTATGCTTGTTTTATATAAATTAATAGCTAGTTTTGTATTTTCAAAATTCTAATAACATTTCTTGCAAACCAAAACAAATCATAGTGTTTAGTATATATAGTGCCTCTAGTTCATGTTTATAGAGTAGAATTGTCTGAAGTTGAACTCATCTAAGATTTAGTATAGCTTCCTTATTTGATAGTATGTAACTTCATTCCTATAAATAGCTATGTAGAAATAGAAGATCTTAACTTTTTTTATATTTTATGAGTAGAATGGGAAATCTTCCTTTTCAACTTAAAAATAATTATAAATCTAAACTCACAATGAGAATAAGGCTTTAAAATCAACTGGAAGTTTATACTTTATCCTAGTGGGTGTGTATTAAAAATGTTTAATGAACTGGAGTCCTAGAAGGACAAAACACTTGATCAATCAGCTCTAAAATATAAAAATTATTAGAATATATACTTTGTTTATATTCCTAAAAAGAATGATTTAAAAAATTCCTTCTAATTTGGTGATATTAGCATCTCTATGTTTTCTAATTATTTTTGTGTCTATTTTGATGAAACATTCTAATACATGTACATGATGACCAAAAATACAATCTTGTGCAAATTTAGATAGTCCGACTTACTAGTTTTATCCACACATTATCCTATGCTTGTAGTTGTATCTTATTGTTACATGCACAATTTTCTATGCATTCAACCAATCTATTTGATTGTCCCACCTTTCCATACATTGATCTCTAGATAACTATTGTTTGTGATTATCCCATTCATCTTTTTTATCTTATGTTAGATTCACAATTGTAAGGTCATCCTCATGATTGTGAACCTAACTTACCTTAAATAAAATTCAAAAAATTAAATTTTGGTTGACTAGTCTCTTCATATTTATGATCAAAGATCAACTAGACACATGTTTTTGCAATTTATTATGCAGTAGCATCTAAAACATTTTATTGCGATCATTGTAATTATTAGAAAATTATCAAAAGTCATAAAAAAATATGACATTTTCATACTTCAATTGAATCTCTATAAAGAATCTACCCATTTATATAAAAATATGTACATGTTTAAAGAGTGTTGTCTCCAATCTAAGTTATATCATTTCACAATCCTTATCGTAGAGCTGAAGTACATTTTGCATGAACTAGAGCGTATGTGGCTATTGCATCAACTTGACTTAATCTTACACAAAGGAATATACCTTCACTCAAAAATACGATATCATGATTTTCAATCACGCAACTAGAATTGAGGAAAAACATACGTGTGATATCGTCACTGATGACTACACGTAAAGTTGTACAGCAAAATATTACCAAACATAGATTAAGAATAGGGAGATACCCAATCATTGTAGATTCCTATCTGGAAAAGTTTCATTCTGGAAAAGTTTCATGCGTGTGAAGTTCTCTCACTCTAAAATTAATCATTTGATTCTGGCCTTAAAGTTGCTCTACCTAGTTAACTGCACAACTTTTCGCTTTAAAGATCTCTGTACCGACTATAAAAGCTCGTCCTTACATACAGTCATTCATTGCAAAGGTTAAAAAATCATTCTTCCGTTTCCATCTTGAATAGAGTTGAGAAACGAAATCAGAGAGCACTATAACTGTTTCTGTCTCTTTGTTCTTAAATCTGTGTTGTTTGTTCATTGTTTGAGTGTTGTTTATGTCGACATTATAACTATTTCTGTCTCTTTGTTCTTGGCTTTTTCTTTATAATTATTTTGTTTGTTTCTGCTTCTTAATTTGTTCTGTAACAGAGTTGGGACCCTTAATTCTCGCTTTATCTAATAAAAAACATAATCAGAAATCACGATAATACAGTTTATCTACGCAACATGTACCCCACATTCTTCTTAATTTCAATTCTACTGTAAGTAACTTATAATAATCATTTTCCATTTCCTTACTATGTTTCTTTTCATGTTATCTATGATTCTATATATTCTAACCATTTTCTTTCAATCTCATCACTAATTAGTCTTGCAGGAAACATTGACTGTGGAGGAGGATCTAAATTGGACTTATTGGATGCCTTCCATGTCAAGATTATGGGACAAGGGAAGAACACTCTAATTCTTTCTCATGGATATGGAACTGATCAATCAGTCTGGCACAACATATTACCTTCATTAGTGAAAAAATTCAAGGTTATATCATTTGATCTACCATTTGCAGGGGCCGTGGATCCCTCCAACTTCAATTATAGCAGATATGGATCCTATGATGGCTATGCTGATGATCTCTTGCTAATTCTGGATGAGCTCAAAGTCCATAGATGTATCTACTTGGGTCATTCCATGTCTGCCATGATTGGTTCTATTGCTTCCATAAAAAAACCAAGTTTGTTTGAAAAACTGATATACTTGGGAGGCTCTCCAAGGTAAATTTTTATTATCATTATTACTGTTAAATGACATCATTTCCCCCAGGCTACATTTATGAGTTTAAGGTATAGGCCCAGATAGAGTAGTACACTGTTATCAAAGGTCAAGATTTAGTTCATCTAACAGACCATATATGAGCCCGGTCTGCTTGACCAGATTTTCAAAGCACTTGCTAACCTAATAAGAATTTTTTAATAGATAACCTCGTAGATAACAACTACATGAATTCTTTTAAGAATCCTTTACACGTTCAATATAATATAGCTAACAATCTTTTTCCAAGTTTAGTAGGTTCTAAAAGTTTTTTTTTAATATATATGTGCTGTTTCATTGTTGTTTATATTTATTTTTAATCCTTTTTGTTTGATTTGATAGGTATTTGAATTCTCTAGGTTATTATGGAGGTTTTGAACAAACAACCATAGACAAGCTTTTGCAATTCATGCAATCAAATTATACTGGCTTTGCTTCTACATTTTCCCTCATGGTAGTGGGTGCCAAGTTTCCTACTGCAGCTGAAGAATTCAAGAAGACTATTTTAGCCATGAAACATCATATTGCTATTTTTGTAGCAAAACAAGTGTTTGAGAGTGATGAGAGGGAAATTCTATGCCATGTCAAAATTCCTGTCTTTATTATTCAAAGTAAGAAAGATTTTATAGTTCCTCTTTTTGTTCCACAATATATGAGAACACATCTCGGGGGAAAGACTTTGGTTGAGCTACTACAAACTGAGGGCCATATTCCACAACTTAGCACTCCCAATCTTCTTATCAAGGCCCTCAATC
>VDFB02017056.1:0-40600 GCA_007258455.2 Sequoia sempervirens
AAAATTACACATTTGTGCCCCTTTTCCTTATGTTTTGGACCTACTTTTACTAAGGTGTTATAAAAGTACTAATTAGCTTGCAAGTGGTGTATTCATGTATAAATTTAGCTCATATACCAACCCATAACATCACTAATCTTTACAGTACCATCTTTAATCCCTATATTCCTCATCCACTTCCCTAGATTAGATTCGTGACTGTGAACTTGACCTAGGTCACTACTACAGGAATCATTACGACCCTTACACTTTTTAATTTCAAAATTCAAAATCTTTCACTATTGACTATTTCACTAATTATTATGAATTGAATTAGCATATTTGTTTGTTAACTTGTGTGCTTGATTTTTATATGGAAGGACATTCATTCACTCATTTGAAGGTCCAATCCAAGACACTCTAGAAATAAATTTACTGCATTTGTATAATTTCAATTGTCAAAGAGAATAAAAAGGAATTTAGTGTCTAATTAGAGAATTTTATTATAGCACGTTATCATATGTTTGTCATATGCTTATTTGATGTATTTGAATCTTTTCTCATAATCGTTAAGTTGGTTTGCCAAGGATTCAATTGAAGAGAACTTGACCTTTATAATTTAGAAAATTCCTAAAGGTGTTTGTTATTATTGCATGTCCTCATAAGTATTCATATATTAGATATCAAGGCAAGCATAGTTCAAAAGTCTACAAATCAACATATCATTTCCACAACCATAGGTCCAATTCTATACGTAAAGATCATTTCCATACTTTCAAATCTAATATAGTTAAATTTTGAGAACAACTAAATTCAAATTTATTTGTTCTAGTTTCAATGCATCTAGGAAGTTACAATTTAGAGTTATAATCCAAAAGTTATGATCAAAATAGTGGACAGTTATCTATTAATGATCAAAATCAACCAAGTGTTTTTATTTCTATTTATTTTTAGATTTTCACATTTATTACATGATTAATCATAGCTCTATATTAGGTTTCTATATTCACCAAATTTATATTTTAGTGAGGAAATTTGTTTATTTTTTGTACAATAACATTATAATTAAAACTCCCCTTTATTCATATATGTAAATGAAGGGAGAGAAAAGTAAATCTTATTGTAGAGGGAACAATACACATTTCATCTTTTTCTATTTGTTTTATGGTTACTTTTGATCTTTCAATATATATGATGTTTTAATTTTTAATTCAGCTTATTTAGCACATAGGTTGACAAAATCTATAAAATCCATCAACCTTCCTAGCCCTAAAAGTTTTCAATTCTATTATGAGTTATAAATGCTCATCCTCAATGGGGTCGTAGATGTGATCATATCCCTTGAATGAAATTATGCCCATGATCTAGTCCTCCTAATTCAAATATTTTTTCTTCTTTATCCCAAGCCAACCCTTTCACCTAGTTTGATGGTTACCCATTGCCTTCATGTCAAGGTGTGTAATTTGAGCACTTAAGATGTCATATTTAGACAATCCCTAATCCATTAAAGATATAGTAAATTATATTATGAGTGTAGACACTTAAAATTGTCCCAAGCCTATGACACCATTTTCTGACTAACTTTCATCTAACCCTAATTTATCATGTGAACCCAATTCTAGTCTTTTTTCACATTTCAATAATTAAATAATTTTAATTATTTAGTTATTCCAATTATTCTCTCTCTTTCTCATCATTTCGTTGATTAAATAATTGTTATTTAATTATTTAATCTCTAATTTAATTTCATCAATGATTAAATATATATTTTTATTTATTTAATCATCCTTGCCTAACCTTCCTCTATAATTAATTCATTTAATTCATTTAATTAAGTATTTGTGACTTTTGAAAATAAATAAATTTTATTTATTTATATTTGAAAGGTTTCCTCTATTTTGCTCTTCACTTAACTCTCCCTTTCTCTCACTTGACTCTTCCATTCTCCATAATTCTCTCCAGCTAACTCTTACTTATTTCTATTTTTCTCTTCATTCAACTCTTCTATTTCTCTTCCATTTTTCTATTTTGAAAATAAGAAACTTTCCTTTTCGCATTCTCTCATTCGATCTTGACCAGCGATCTTCTATTTGATCTCATCCATCCATCTTGCCAAATTATTCTATAAATTCAATCTTCATCTCTTCATTCTAAGAACCACAGTCTTTGATTTTTTGTTGAAACTATTGTCACATGCTTATCATATTAGTGCGCCTAGAAAATTGAGAGAAACATTACAAAGCTTCAAAAGCAAAAAGGAGAAGAGCAATGGAGGTGAATCATTGTTGACATAGGAAGGCATAATTGTATTATTTAAATCCAAATGTCTTATGCCATATTTGTACTCCATTGTTAGATTAGAATAATTTTTCTTAAATCTTATGGTTTTGTGGTTACCATTTGATGATTTATGCATGTTCATTTATGATTTCTAGTATAACAATGAGCATTGTTAAGTAGTAGTAACAAGAGATAACACTATTCATATAGAGTTATTAAACATAGGCATATTGCATTACATATCATGTGTCTTTAAATATGTGAAATCAACTCTAGGAGTTTGACTCAAAGTTTAAAAAGTTTCATACTATAAATCTCTTATAACAAACCTCTAAAGGCTCTTATTAGCACCACAATAACTTTCTAAAAGCATACATCTTCATAGATATGCAAGTTTAAGAAGTTTGTGGAAATAAAGAGTGAGATTATGGCCATATAGATATAATCATGCCCCCAATAATTAAATATATGTGATAGTGTCTAGATGTTATATTTATACAAGACCTAATCCATTAAAGATATAGGAAATTATATTATGAGTGTAGACACTTAAAATTGTCCTGAGCCTATGAAACCATTTTTTGACTCACTTTCGTCTAGATGTCATGGAATCATGCCCCCAATAATTGCATTACATATCATGTGTCTTTAAATATGTGAAATCAACTCTAGGAGTTTGACTCAAAGTTTGAAAAGTTTCATACTATAAATCTCTCATAACAAACCCCTAAAGGCTCTTATTAGAACCACAATAGTTCTAAAAGCACACATCTTCATAGATATGCAAGTTTAAGAAGTTTGTGGCAATAGAGAGTAAGATTATAACCATATAGATAGAATCATGCCCCTAATAATTGAATTATATGTGATAGTGTCTAGATGTCATAGAATCATGCCCCCAATAATTGTGTTATATATCATGTGTCTTTAAATATATGAAATCAACTCGAGGAGTTTGACTCAAAGTTTAAAAAGTTCATATTTATTTAATCGTCTTAACCTAAGCTTCCTCTATAATTAATTAAATTAATTAATTTAATTAATTATTTCCTTCATACCGAGGTGTGTAAGTTGAGCACCTAGGATGCCATATTTAGACAAGCCCTAATCCATTAAAGATATAGGAAATTATATTATGGGTGTAGACACTTAAAATTGTCCCAAGCCTGCAACACCGTTTTTTGACTAACTTTCGTCTAACCCTAATTTTCATCTGAACCTAATTCTAGTCTTTTTCACATTTCAATAATTAAATAATTTTAATTATTTAATTATTCTAATTATTCTCTCTCTCATCATTTCATTGATTAAATAATAATTATTTGATTATTTAATCTCTAATTTAATTTCATCATTGATTAAATAAATATTTTTATTTATTTAATCATCTTAACCTAAGCTTCCTCTACAATTAATTATTCACAACTTTTGAAAATAAATGAATTTTTATTTATTTATTTTCAAAAAAAATCCTCTATTTCGCTCTTCACTTAACTCCCCCTTTATCTCACTTGACTCTTCTATTCTCCATAATTCTCTCCAGCTAACTCTTACTTATTTCTATTTTTGCTTCACTCAACTCTTTCATTTCTATTCTATTTTTCTATTTCAAAATAAGAAACTTTCCTTTGCACATTCTCTCATTTGATCTTGACCATCGATCTTCTCTTTGATCTCCTTTGTCTGTAGATTGCCAACTTCTATAAATTTAGTCTTTGTCTCTTCATTCTAAGAACCACAGTCTTCAAAAAAAAATTGAAACTATTATCACGAGCTTATCATATTAGTGCACTTAGAAAACTAAGAGCAACATTACAAAGCTTCAAAAAAGAAAAGGAGAAGAGAAATGGAGGTGAATCATTGTTGGCATAGGAAGGTATAATTGTATTATTTCAATTTTCAAATCTCTTATTTATGATATTTGTACTCCATTATTAAGAATTTTTTTTCTTAAATCTTATGGTTTTTTGGTTACAATTTGATTATTTATGCATGTTTATTTCTGATTTCTAGTCTAACAATGAGCATTATTAAGTAGTAGTAACAAGAGATAACTCTATTCATATATAATTATTAAACATAGGCATATTGCATTACATATCATGTGTCTTTAAATATGTGAAATCAACTCTAGGAGTTTGACTCAAAGTTAAAATAGTATCATACTATAAATCTCTTGTAAACCCCTAAAGGCTCTTATTAGCACCACAATAGTTCCAAAAGCACACATCTTCATAGATATGCAAGTTTAAGAAGTTTGTGGTAACAAAGAGTGAGATTATAGTCATATAGATAGAATTATGCCCCCAATAATTGAATATATGTGATAGTGCCTAGATGTCATAATTAGACAACCCTTAATCCATTAAAGATATAGGAAATTATATTATGAGTTTACCTGAGACACCGTTTTCTAACTAACTTTTGTCTAGATGTCATAGAATCATGCCCCTAATAATTGCATTACATATCATGTGTCTTTAAATATGTGAAATCAACTCTAGGAGTTCAAATCAAAGTTTAAAAAGTTTCATACTATAGATATCTTATAACAAACCCCTAAAGGCTCTATTGGCACCACAATAGTTCTAAAAGCACACATCTTCATAGATATGCAAGTTTAAGAAGTTTGTGGCAATAGAGAGTAAGATTATAACCATATGGATAGAATCATGCCCCCAATAATTGAATTATATGTGATAGTGTCTAGATGTCATAGAATCATGCCCCCAATGATTGCATTACATATCATGTGTCTTTAAATATGTGAAATCAACTTTAGGAGTTTGACTCAAAGTTTTAAAAGTTCCATATTTATTTAATTGTCTTAACCTAAGCTTCCTCTATAATTAATTAAATTAATTCACTTAATTAATTATTGCCTTCATGTCGAGGTGTGTAAGTTAAGCACCTAGGATTTCATATTTAGACAAGCCCTAATCTGTTAAAGATATAGGAAATTATATTATGAGTGTAGACACTTAAAATTGTGTTGAGCTCACGGACCATTTTTTGACTAACTTTTGTCTAACCCTAATGTTCATCCGAACCTAATTCTAGTCTTTTTCACATTTCAATAATTAAATAATTTTAATTATTTAATTATTCTAATTATTCTCTCTCATCATTTTGTCTATTAAATAATTATTTAATCTCTAATTTAATTTCATCATTGATTAAAAATAAATATTTTTATTTATTTAATCGTCTTAACCGAAGCTTCCTCTATAATTAATTAAATTAATTCATTTAATTAATTATTCATGACTTTTGAAAATAAATGAATTTTTATTTAATTTATTTTCAAAAAAATCCTCTATTTCACTCTTCACTTAACTCCCTCTTTCTCTCACTTGACTCTTCAATTTCTCTTCTATTTTTCTATTTCAAAAATGAGAAACTTTCCTTTGCACATTCTCTCATTTGATATTGACCATTGATCTTCTATTTAATCTCATCCATCCGTCTTGCCAACTTCTATAAATTCAGTCTTGGTCTCTCCATTCTAAGAACCACAATTTTCAATTTTTTGTCGAAACTATTATCATGAGCTTATCATATTAGTGCACTTAGAAAATTAAGAGCAACATTACAAAGCTTCAAAAGAGAAAAGAAGAAGAGTAATGGAGGTGAATCATTATTGACATATTAGGAAGGTATAATTGCATTATTTCAATTCAAATTTTTTATGTATGATGTGTGTACTCCATTGTTAGATATTAGAATCATTTTGCTTAAATCTTATGGTTTTGTGGTTACCATTTGATGATTTATGCATTTTATTTATAATTTCTAGTCTAACAACATGAGTGTTGTTAAGTAGTAGTAACAAGAGATAACACCATTCATCTATAGTTATTAAACATAGGCATATTGCATCACATATCATGTGTCTTTAAATATATGAAATCAACTCTAGGAGTTTGACTCAAATTTTAAAAAGTTTCATACTATAAATCTCTTATAACAAACCCCTAAAGGCTCTTATTAGCACCACAATAGTTCTATAAGCACAAATCTTCATAGATATGCAAGTTCAAAAAGTTTGTGGCAATAGAGAGTGAGATTATATTCATATAGATAGAATCATGCCCCCAATAATTGAATTATATGTGATAGCATCTAGATACAAGGAGAGGTCACAAGCAAGTTTGTAATATAGTTTCTACCAAATATTTAATTCCATATTTTTTAGATGCAACTATTGAACACATTACATAGTTACATTTTCTACGATAAAAATTAAAATTTGACAAAAAAAATATTTTCCATGACAACAAATCAAATTTGACAAAACACCAAATGATTTTAACCTCTCGCTCACTTTCATTCTTAATCTCAACTCTTATATATCCAAAGTCTAATTGTATTATCTAATCCATCATTTAATTAACAACAAATTATTGTAAAAAATATTTTTATCTCTACACTTATTAAATCAATTAAAATTAAATTAAATTATCTAAAAAATTAATATCTCTTTTTTAAAATATTATAAAAATACCTTTATAAACATTTCAATATTTTAATTTTATTTTTTTATATATCACTACCAATTATTTCAAATAAATACCAAGCATTCTTTTGGGGTAAAGCATTTAATTAGATAATTAGGTCTTTACACGGAGGAAGGAGAGGATGGCGATGTGTCTATTTTGTGCGACTGCCTGTGGCCCATGAGGATGTTGTGCATGTCGTGTTCCCTTAGTTCATGCATGAGCCTGAAACCAAATCAGTGGTGGGCGGCTTTGTGTTGTTGTGGTGGACCTAAAATCTTCGGTGAAATATTTTTCATTCATTTTTGCTTGAGTTCTTTGTTTCATATTTTTTTTGGTGGGAGGGGTTTTTAGCTGGACTCTGGGCGATGGCTGGGGTAGGTCGATTATTTATTTTGCAATGATTTTTCATTTTTCCATGCTTTTGTGTGCCCTTGGTGTTGGTTTTCTCAAGGGTGGCGTCGGCCTTGTGGGAGTTTTTTGTGGTAAAATGTGTCTTTTTATTCTGTGTGCTCGTGCTAGCTGTGTTTCTCTTTCTTTTATGTGGTGCAGCTTCTTAACTCGTGACTGTTGTTGTTTGACCTTGCATGCCCTATTTGGGGCTTTATTGGTGTTGCTTGGATCCTGTTCTGGGAAGTGGTGACATTGCATGGGTCTGGTCACAGGGTAGATCAAACTTTTGCTTAATGTAGTGATGCATTGGGGGTTCTGAATTCGTCTTCTCTGAATACGAGTTTTGTTTGAAATGGAGGGTTTAAATTGTAGAAGGTTAACAGATGCTTGGAGAGGACCCACGAGTGGCCTATGTTAGTAATCTAATCAGTGTCAGTGGCTGATAATCTAGATTAATACAATAATCATGTTTTAATTTGTAAGTTCATGGGGATGAGGGTTTCTCTTTCGCCTCTCGATATCTGGATTCACAAAATTTGGAACCTAGAAGGAGATTTTGATATTTTGATGGCTGCAAATAACTTGTTTTGGTTGATTTCTCATGCATCTCTGATCGAAACATGGCTTTTAAAGGCAGACCTTACTTCTATAATCAAGTGGGTCTCTTCATTAAACCATGGCATGTTGGCTTTAACTCGGTGGAGGAGATACCTTCTAAGGTTCCAGTTTGGGTACGTCTCCCTCGACTACCACTTGAATGTTGGAGAAGTGACATATTGCAGTTGATTGCTTTGTTGTTGGGTTAAAACCTATTGGTCCTTCTCAACAAACTTTGAATAAGAGGATTTTTTCCTATGCACAGGTATGTGTTGAAATATATCTAAGTCATCCATTGTCGGATTGAGTTGATATTACTATTGGTTCTTGTTCCTGGACTCAGTCATTGGACTATGAGACGTTACCTTTCAGGTGTCGACTATGTCATGAATATGGCCATCTTTAGAGGAGGTGTCCCCGAGCTTCTAATGTAGCTCGTACTAGTAATTTTCCTTCTCAGCCTAATTCACAATCTGACAAGGGTAAGGCTCCCATGCAGGGGGAGGTTGCTAATAAAGAAGGATTTATTTTGATTAAGTCTCGTAATTAGGGAAGGAGTCAAAAGAGATCCTTTAAGGACAAGCAAGAGGAGGAAAATTTCAATAAATTTGAGGCGTTGGAGGATTTGGTCTAGGAGAAGGAGTTTCATGTAGACTTGTAGGTGGTAGGTGGTTCTTTTGCAGAGGATGTATCAAGTGATCAGGCTACTGTGATTCCCAGTTTAGATTAGCTTGGTGTGTAGGGTTCTCAGATGGATACTGATGTGCCTCCTCCAACTCCTATTTAGGGTGCATTGGGTTTTGGGTTGGAGGCTTCTGGTGGTCTCGTTGGTGGTGGTGGTAGTATCTCTGAGGTGCAAGGTGCTTTTGAATTAGGTAAAATTAGGTCCTCTTCCCTTGCTCTGGGTTTGCAACAAAAAACCCCCAAAAAAGGGGTTCTTGAGAAATCTCTTAAGGTTGGTAGAAAGAAGGATCGAGAAAAGGTTAAGCTAACTAGTGAGACATTAGTAGAGCCAGATTCGATGAATACTATCGATGCCCATTTCTCCCAACCTCAATGTTGATCATGCTTTCTTGGAATGTGAGGGGTATGAATAACATCCCTAGAAAAAAGGCTATTCAGTATTTGATTAGTAGTCACTTGCCTAATGTGGTTTTCCTTCAAGAAACTAAATTATCTGTTGATAGTATGTTAAGTGTGGCTTCGAGGATTTGGAGTCATGGTCAGTGTCAATGTGTTGGGGCGCTTGGTAGCTTTGGTGAGGTTTCCTATTTATGGAATCCATGTAGAGTTAGACCAATTTGGTGGTACTCTTGCAAAGGTTTGATTTCTTGTGTTGCTTCTCATCTTGAGTTAGGGGAGAGAGTTCTCTTCTCTAACATTTACGCTACAACTGACTTCTAAGGTAAGGCTTTGTTATGGATCCATGCTAGATATTTGAGGTCTTTGGATCCTTATCTTTCATAGATTTTGGCTGGAGATTTCAATATTGTCATTTCATTAGAGGAGAAGAGAGGAGGTAGTGCTCACCTGGAGCCTTCTTCAAAACTCTTACAAGATAATGTTGTTGTCTTGAATTTGGTCAACATCAAGCCTATTAATGGGGTATTTACTTGGAATAATAGGAGAAGAGGGGAAGCTGCTATCTTAGAATGTCTGGATAGATTCTTGGTTTCCAGTTTCTAGATGGGAGATAGGTGGTTGACTAGCTCTGAGATTTTGGATTGTCGGGTTTCTGATCATTGGTCAATCAAGCTCATTGTTGAGTTACCCTGCCATTGTGTTAAACAGTCTTTTAATTTTCAACTTATGTGGCTCAGAGATGATTCTCTCAATGATCTACTTCCTGGCTGGTGGCATCTTGGGAAGTCGGCTCATGGGACTATTATGTATTCCTTCTCCAAGAGGCTCCAATATGTGAAGTATAGGCTGAAGTGGTGGAATAGGCAACACTTTGTTAATGTGTTTCAAGCAAAGCAAAATGCTCAAGCACACTTGGACTTGATCACTAGATAGATTCGGGAAGGGGGCTCATAAAATAGCTGGGTTTGTTGGAAGTTGATGTTGTGAAGGAAGTTAAGGAATGGGAATTGCGAGAGGAAATCTTCTAGAAACAAAAGACCTGAATTGAGTGGCTCTAGGCAGGTGACTGAAATACTTCTTTCTTTCACAATTTTGTTAAGGATAGAAGACAAGGTAATATTATCTCTTCTCTCTTGTCTTTGAATGGGGAGACTCTTTTTTCCTCTGCTTCTATCTCTGTTGAGTCTGTTCGTTTCTTTTCTGCTTTTCTTTCTAAGGATTTCCCTCCTACGAAGGAGGATGAGATTTTTATTCTGGATAGTATTCCACCTTTGGTCACCAGTGAAATGAATGCTTCTTTGCGTAATCCTATTTCTTTGTCAGATCTTGAGATTGTTGTGATTCAGATGAAAAAAGGAAAAGCTCTTAGACCTGACGGATTCCCTGTTGAGTTCTTTTAGGAGTTTTGGGAAGTGATTAAGTTGGATCTTTTGGAGGTTGTTTAGGAATCCTACATGAATAAACAAATGCTAAAATTCGTGAATGCCACCTTTCTTGCTCTCATATTAAAGAAGGAATGGGCTAATTCTCTGGATATGTTTAGGCCAATTGCTTTATGTAATGTGGTTTACAAGGTTGTTACAAAGTTGATTGTTGAGCAACTGAAACCTTAGCTAAACATGTTAATTTCTAAGGAGCAAGGGGGCTTTGTGGTTGGTAGGTAGATTATGGATGGTGTCATCATTGCTGGAGACCATTCATTCTATGGTTATTCTAAGGAGAAAGATTTATTTATTAAGTTAGATATGGCTAAAGCTTATGATCATGTTAAATGGGATTTTCTATTCAAGATTTTGGGAGCGTTTGATTTTGCTGGTGAATGGATTGAGTGGGTCAAAATTTGTGTCACCTCTCCTTCCTTTTCGATGTTGATTAATGGTGAGCCTATGGAGTTGTTTAGTGCTTCTAGGGGGCTCAAACAAGGGGATCCTTTGTCCCCCTTCTTGATCATCTTATTGGCTGAGGGCTTGGGGAGGTTTATTAGATCTTGGGTGGAGAGTGGCTTGATCCAAGGCTGAAGTTGGGGAAATAATATTTCCCCCTCAATCGAGCATCTGCAATTTGTTGATGACACTGCTCCAATGGGCAGGGCCAAAGTTGAGGAGGCTACCAGTTGGCGTAGTGTTCTGGACAGTTATTTGGCTGCTTCTGGTCAGAAGATTAATGAGGGGAAGTCGTTTATCTATTTCTTCAATACTCCTCAAGCTATTTAATGGAGAATTGCTAGCATTCTTCGTTTCTAGATTGACACTCTCCCTTTTGTGTATCTTGGCATTTTGTTCAGTATTCACTCGCTTCCTAAGTTTTTTTGGCAAGGGATTTTTGACAAGTTCAAAAAATTGGTCAATCATTGGACTTGCAAGTGGCTTTCTTCTATGAGTAGAGTGAATCTATTAAAATCTATGGTGTAGGCTCTTCCTCTGTATAGATGCTTTGATTTTTTGCACCTTCTGGCTTTATCAAAGACTTTGAGAGTTTGTTGCATCAGTTCCTTTGGTTTGGTAATCTTCTTCATAGGAAATGGAGCCTAGTTAAGTGGGAGGCTATATGTAGGCCAAAGCAGGAAGGTGGGTTAGGTTTGTGTCAGACTGATTTGAATGGTCAAGCTTTAGTAGCTAAGCTCTATGGCGGTGGTCTTCATAGCAGCATCATTTGTGGGAAAAGATCCTTACTTCAAAATACCTAGGTGTGTTGGTGAGTGGGGATGTTTCTCACTTCATTTTAGAGGGGAAGAGTTCTATGATTTGGGGTACCATCAAAAGGGGAGCTAAGTTGGTTAAGCAGGGGTTATTTTGGATTTGTAATGGTGGGGGGGATGCTCTCTTCTAGTATGATTCTTGGGATGGTCATCCTCCCATTTTGTCTACTCACCCTCATCTATAAAATTTGTGTCAGTATTTTGTTGATGTTGGTTGGTGTCATGTTGACGAGTTTAAGACTCTTCAAACTTTGGTCCCAGTAAGTGTGTGCAGATGGAAGGATCTGCATGAGTGGCCTCTTGGTGGTGTGACCGAGGATTGCAGGAGCTTGCTGAGATTTTTTTGAGACGTGTTTGTAATTCACTTCCCGGGAGTGATGTGCTCACTTGGGGTCTAGATCTAAAAGGTAATTTTTTTGTTGCCTCAGGCTATCAAGTTCTTGATAAGCACTTGTATGGGAGTTTAGAGGTCTCATGGTGGAAAAAAGTTTGGAATAAATTTCCTTGGCTTAAGTGTAATTTCTTCTCTTGGTTAGTGGTGAAAGGAAGGTGCCTTACCTAGGAGAATCTCTAGAAGTGTGGGTTTCAGGGTCCTTCTATGTGTGTTATGTGTGTTGGACACAAAGAGTGTATTCCCCATCTCTTCTTTCAGTGTCCCTTCACGAAATTTATCTGGCACTTCTGGTCGAATCTCTGGCACATGCCATGTAGACATGCTTCTTCTTTGGAGGAATTTTGGAGGAGCCTGGGGTATCCTCCTGTTAAGACCTCTTTTCTTCTCATAGTCTGGATCATTGGCCCTAGTTTGATAATCTGGCATATCTGGTTGGAGTGCAACCATAGAATTTTTTTTGGACAAGAAGTTGCTTGTTGGTCAGGTTTGGTTGAGAATTCTGGGGGTCTTACAAGAAACATTGTCTGCTAAATGTGATTTGACTATTCCTATTGATCTTGGTGACCTTGGTTTGGTTAGTGCTCTAGGTCTTCATGGGGAGGGAAAGCAAAATTTGAATACTATTCGACATGGTAGTAGGCAAGAGAGGGTTAGGCATATTGGTCTTTGGTGTTCCCCAACTCTAGGTGACTTGAAAATTAATATTGACTGTAGACACTTAAAAATGTCTCAATGGATCACACTGGCTAACTAACATCATTTCCTCTTTAAAACCATCCTTTTTTCACTTTATTGATTAAATTAGCCTAGCTATTTAATTAATTGCATCATTTTCATCTATTAACCTAACACATTTAATCAGATTAATTCAACCCCTTTTTCACGCTAACATTTCATCTCATTAAATTAAATAAATCAAACTATTTAATTTAATTCCCTAAGTCATCTTATTTAATTAAATAACCCTAAGTTATTTAATTAAATATTATTTCACCTTTCCCCCTTTCATTAAATTAGTTAATTTAATGAATATCACTTTAATTCTTCTAACTCCCTTAATTGCATTAATAAACCTTGTTTAATTAGCAATTATCTAATTAATCTCTTTCCTCCCACTTGCAAGGGAATATTCCAGGAGAATATTCCTTCCCCTTTTACACAACTTAATTTAGTTTTAATTAACTAAATATCTTTTTTCCTCCATCTTTTCTCCTCACTCATTTGAAAAAGGGAATATTCATTTTTCTCAACAAACTTACTTAGCTTCATATGCAAGTTACCTTTGTAATTTCTTGTGCAAGTTAACTTTTGACCTCTTCATTCGCTTTCCTACAAATAGAACACTATTTGGAGACAAATGGATCCATCTTTCAATTGCAAACTTATGTTGTTGAATTCACTCATACTTTACTCATATTTAGCATATTTTAGTTCATTTTTAGTTGCATATTAGTTTTAAGCTTCCATTAATGACTTCCATGCATCCATTTTAGCTTGTTTATAAATTATGGTTTGAATCTTTTAGCTTAGAATCCACTAATATTAGCTTAGCTTTTGCATACTTAGATCATTTTTAGCATAGAATCATTTTCAATTTAGCATAAATCATGTTTTCATCCACATATCACAACAGTTTCATCGATTCTCTTCAATAGGATCGATTGGAACAAGCTCACTGATCATGAGATTGGGAAAGGGTTGTTTTTCCATTTTAGATGGGTTAGAGTAGGAATTTAATTATTTTCGTAGTTTGTAGTGTTTAGTTTAAATAAATGCTTAGTTTAACTTTCATTTGAATGATCTTGTTTAATATTGAGTATTGGTGGCTATGTTATGCTTTGATTCATCATGGATTAAGCGTAATAGGCCCATACTAGTATCCTCGATCAACATTCTGGCGCTAGAAGGAGGGCAAACTGTCAATTTAATCCATTTCTATCTCAAATTCCATTCATTTTGACTTTTGTAGGAAATAGTGACGCCCAACTCAATTTCAGTGATGCCTTTGTAGGGCATCACCATATAGCGATGTTATCGTCATTTCAAACATCAATGCCTATTAAATGCACCAATGCTGATTAAAAAAATGATGACACTAATACTTAATCAATGTGTGAAGACTAAAATCTACATTGATCAAAGATTGACAAATATGAGTTAAATTAGTCAATATTGAACAAATGAGATAAGAGCCTTCCCCATGAAATTGTTGAGCAAATGTAAAGGAAATGCTAACATTATCAAACTAACATGAAACTACAATCAAGATAAACATGAAATCTATCCCTAAACTATTCAAACCATCATCCCATAGGGGGATTGGGTTTACTTTGATGTGGAAATTAGCTCTTTCCCAACCCCTTTTGATAAGCTTTCTAAAATGATGAACAAGATGAAGATGCAAAGATGCAAGTGATGAAGTTGCTAAAATGAAAGTGCCTATAGTGCAAATGTTAAGATCATGGATGGTTTGTAGAGTAGAAGATCCTTGTATTTATAGGTTGAAGGGTTGAAGAATGGAGAGATGGGAGGAATACGAGACTAAAGAAGAGCCAATGATATTGTGACACTTGTCACATGACTAGTGGAGGAAGGTAGAGCACATTTTGGAGAATGTGCATGGTTAATGCATGTAGTTGAGTATTTGAGAGGTGTAAGAGAGATTAATGCACTTGTAAGAGGCATTAAATGAATATGGTTGAGTTGTTTTGGAGGGGAATGGTTTGGACAAGAAAGTCAAATAAGTGGAGTAAATGAAGGAATATTCCTTGGGAATATGCCTTGTGAGGGAAAATAAGGTATTTAGTTAATTAAAGAAATTGATTTTCATGTGCAACTAGGGTAGTTGACCATGGGTTTGCTTTGACCAAGGTTGAGTCAAAAGCTAGAGAAATTAGGAATTAGTATTAGGAGTTAATTAATTTAGGATTAATTAACTTGGATGAAATTAGTTGATTTATGACATTTAATTTAAATGTTTGGGTTTATTTAAATCAAATGAGAGGATGTGAGAACATTAGGATTTTAATTAAATATATTGATTTATTTAATCAAAAGAGATGACATTAGTGAATTAATCAAAAAAATTACTTTATTTGGTTAACAGAAGAAATGATGTTAATTGGTCAAATTTAGATGCATAATGTCAATTTGCATGTCTACATGAGGTATCGAAGATTTACAAACGACGATGGTTGATCAAATAGCGACACTATCATGCTCTTTGTTTTATCTACAAAGTGACTCCCTTATTCACCAAAGCAACGCCCTTAGTCACCAAAGTGATGCTATTGTAAATAGCGATGCCCAACTTGGGTAAGAAGTTTTACAATCATTTTTCAGCATTTGTTTAATTTTTTTTTATTTATTAGAATACTAACGCACTTCTAACATTGTTATGATTGTTAGACTAACAAGGTTTTGTAGGTTGGATGATACAAAGCTAAAGTGAAGAAAGCATTCTCTTCTTAATATTTTATGATTATAACAAGTGTTTGACGCTTTGGGGTAATTATAACCCAATTTCTTATGCTTTTTTACTTTCTGCTCTAGGATTCACTAAATTTCATTTGGGTTTAAAATGAATGCTCAAATGGGACTAAAATTGAACCCTCATCTCACCATTGTTTAAAATTGAACAAGGCAATTTAACATTTCATTTGTTGCATAAAATGAAGTCATCTTAGCTTTAGTCGGTAAAATGAATCAGTGTCTGCTTGGTTGTGACACATTTGTAGTGCGTATCCAATCCCCTTGCACTTTGTGCGATCTTGGGTGAAGAGAAACACTCCAAGTGTACTTCATTGTTTGTGTGCACTTATAGTACGTATCCAATCCCCTTGTGCTTCATGTGATCTTAGGTGAAGAGAAATACTTAAGTACACTTTTATGCTTTGTGTCACCCTTAAGAGAGGAATTAATATGAGACACACCTCGCAACGGGAAACTCATGGGCAAGTTCTTGCAAGCATGTTTACTGACGGGCTATATTAAAGGTTGGAAAATTGTGATAAAGTACCTTTTATCTTGGATTGTATAATATATTACACCTAGTACCATGCCTTAAGTGGAACGAGAACAATAGTAAGAGCCTTAAGTGGCAAAGTGGGTGTGTATATGGTTGGGTGTTCTTGGTTTGTTACTAAGAACCATTGTTTAGTTACCAAAAATCCTTAATGCTTGTTGGTGCAAGAATGGTCGTTCTGAAGTCGCCCCACTTTTGCACTATTCATTGTTGAAACATAAAAATCCTTAGAATCTTAGGATCTTCAAGATTTTGAGATTTGGTGGTCCCGAGAAGTGTGTCATGGAGGGGAGCCAGTGCTGCCAAATCTCTAACTGTTCACAATGTCTTAGTGTTTGGAGAAATCTGAGTGTGGACTCAACAAGTATGACCATTTCATCCTAGGATTGTAAATGATTGTGAGTCAATTTAATACATTGCTTGGTTCCAAAACATTACAAAAAAAAACATTCACTATCTTCCTCAAAATTTCAAACACTTTGGCTTAAATATGTATACCTTTTGAAATAGCCTTGATATTACTGCTTGTCCTAAGCATTTCTATCCTTAGAGATTTCTAAATATCTTGACTTACATCTCAATCCATATTTTCCAAAGAGAACATAGGAAATTATGACTTCAACCTCATGATTCTCACAAAATGGATATTGTGAAAGTTATGATGTTTTTGACATAAACATTTAGTTTGGAAACATAATCAAGACAAGTGTTCGTGGTAAAAGAAATTCACTTAAGCAAGATAAATTGACACAATTGAACCCCACATGACTATTTGGAGACCGATTGTTCCCGTTGAACAACCTGATCTTACCAGTGCTATCATTCATTCCAACTTTGAATTTATTGAGGGTGAACAAACAAATATAATTAGTAGCTTGAGAAGCTTTATCTTTGAAATAAAGGAAACACCCATCCAATGGAGAAACACAACAACAATATTAGATGAAGAAGAGGAAAAAACCGATATTAAGGCCGGACAACTCATATTACCACCACCTACATGGCAATAAATATCTTCCTTTCTTCCATAAACTTAAACTTCTTTTCAAATGATCTCATGCAAAATCAGGATCCCTAAAGTAAGGTCTATAGTTCGTCATTTCAAACTTAGGCATCTTAGTCCAAAAGCTCTCAAAAAACACCTTTTGGCACTTCACAAAACCAAAACTAGGTTGGTATACAACTTCTACAAACATGCTTCAAGGAACAATCCAAACTTGTATTCCTTCTATTACTATCAGAATCCTAGTCTTTTCCAACATTTTCAATTTCTCACATAATCATTAAGTCTTTAGGAGTTCAAATCTTTAGAGGCATAGCATGTTTCTCACTACCTTGGTATTGTCAAACAAAGGTTCACTTTAGGTCAACATTGGGTCAAACATTTCATCCATCCCTCCATCAAATTTTCATCTTTCACTTCATCAAACTTTGCAAAACTTTCAAATACATCAACACTTTGGACTTCAAACATGTATCAAACCAACCCCCTAACTTGACTATTTTGTATGTGAAATGTATCCTTTTCCATGCATTTGGTTAAGTTAGTTATCATCTTTGAACTAGTTTATCTTAAAGGTCACGAGTCTACCCTAAAGTTTTCCAAGTTCATAAACATCCTTTATCCAAACATCCAAACATCAAACTTAAGACAAAAGTATTATCCAAAAACATTTGCAAAGATCACTTTCCATATCATCCACCTTTTCATCCCCCATTATCATCATTGCTCCAAAAATACTTAGAGCATCCCTTTTACCTAGATTTGAGTCAACTAGAGAGTTCAAATATTACAAATCTCAACACAACTCTCCCATAGTTGACCCAAAATTTATGGTAAAAATAAGATCACAACAAAAGAGAATCATGGATAAAACCAAAGTGACATTCACCTCAAGTGATCCCGGTCCTCAAGGATTTGATCCAAGAATTCAAGTTACCCTATCACAACAAACCTTGTGTCCATCAGGGTCGTATGAAATAGAAGATGTCACAGACAATCCATTTGGACTTACTAGGGAAGAAATCATGGAACATCAAGCCTTAGGAAATGTGGCTCCAATCTCCACATCTTTTGTTGCACAATCATTGACACAAGGCTTGAATTCATCTATGATTCAACTGACTCCATCCCTTGTGCCAAGTCAACCCTTAACATCTAGTCTTGCAACTAGGCTAGGAACCAGCCTTAGTCTCACATCATGTCTAGGAACAAACACAAATTTGGGTATTCAAAAAATGACCATTCCATTAACCACCAACCTTCCCCAAAACACAAGTTGGACACCAACATTTTGAAAAACACTTACATTCCATGAAGCCACAACAACCTTGATAGTTCGAGCGCAACCATCTTAATCCATCATCACAAATACCCAAAGTGTGCCTAACCTTACACAAGGTAATGTGAACTAGGTACCTCAAGTAGGAAAACAAGGGCAAGTTAACACTCTCACACAAAGGAAATCCTTGACAAGTGGTTCCAACAACCACATCAACACATTGAAATAAGTGGTTACCCAAGCTACTCAAGTCAATACACTATCCACATCAAACCCATCTATCATTGACCCAAATCAAAACAACACCTTGGTTACGAACCCCATCAACCAAAGAAATACCTTGACCAAATCCCAAGCACAAGAAAATCCCCAAAGCATCAGTCAAGGGAACCCTTTCAATCAATGGACTCCAGCTCCTAATGTGTCATTACCATCGCAATACTAAATGGAACCAACATCATATTTCCCCTTAGTCCCTCATATCATGCAAAATCAAATGGGATCTCAACCTTACATTCCTCTATCCCAATCCACCATCTTACAAGGAATGTTAAACCAAGGGGACCCCCAACCTCTCATCAACAACCCGCTACCCACTCAAAACATAAACACCCAAAACCCATGACAAATGTCTCAACAATCAAACGATCCTACATTGCAAACACATGCATTAGCTTTGCAACAAGCACAATAGGCTTATCAACAAGCCATCCAACAACAACAACAAGCAACATTAGTAGCACAATAACAACAACAAGCAACCTTAGTAGCACAACAATGTAACAAGCAAACTTAGTAGCACAACAACAACATCAAGAAACCTTAGTAGCACAACAACAACATCAAGTATCCTTAGCAGCCCAACAACAAGCATTGCTTGCTCAACAATACGCACAACAACAAAAAATGCTCACACAATAGCAACAACATGGTTTATACTATAATCCTTAGCAAAGCATCGTCAATCCAAAAATGTTAGGAACATATACGCCTCCACCACAATCACCTTCACAATATCCTACACCACCATATAGACCATACAACACCTTATCATATCAGAATCCCACATACAATTCATCCACCATCCCGCAATATGCAACATATGTTCCTCCACCAAATCAACAAGATGGTCTAGCATCACAATTTAAGGCGCTATCACAAGAAATGTAGGATCTTTGGATGGGAAAGACTAAGAAGCCCCATACATAGAATCTATGTCCTCTATTTGATCAAAACATAGCAATGGTACTATTCCCTCCCAGCTTTGAAATCCCCAAATTCGATAAATACAAAGGGAAAGGAAGTCATGTGGACCATGTCAAAGAATTCAACGTCATGTGTATGGAGGTGGCCTACAATGATTCTCATTTAATGTGCCTCTTCCCTCGAAGTTTAATAGGTCTTGCCATGGATTGGTTTTCATAGTTACCTCCAGGCATCAAAACCTTCAAATAAATTATTGACAAATTCATAGATCACTTCTCCTTGAATCTTGACATGGACGTAAGCTTAGAAGAGTCATACACACTCAAGCAGAACAAAGGAGAATCCTTCACCAATTTCTTGCAACAATGGAGGAAAAAAGCTAGTAAGAGTAAGTGGACCATTCTCAATGAACAACAAGTAGGCATTATCATAGAAAATATAGATCCATATCTATCCTTCCACTTGAAAATGTAATGCATCACATCTTATGACCAGCTTGTCCCTAGAGCCCTTAACATCGAGAGATCTCTAATCTCATAGGGAAATACACAAGTGTATAAAGACAACCCCCCATCCACTAGTTTTAATGACAAGCCCCACTATTGGACCAAGAACAAGAATGTTACTAGTGATGTTGATGCGAAGGTGGTCTTAATTGCTCGTAGACAAGAAAAAAACCAACCCATGAACACACAACAACTATACACGCAACCACCAAACAATCAACCAACAATCAATGCTACAAACACTCAGCATGGAAAACAAAGAACAAGCAGTGCTCCTAATCAAAAATTCACTCCCCTAGGGGAACCTATGGAGGATTTGTTGAAGAGGTTGATACAATCTAATCTTATCACACTCCCAAATTTCTCAAACTATCAAGAGCCACAAGTCAAACCTCATAGCTATAGAGATGATCATTTTTGTGAATTTCACTGATACAAAGGTCATAACACTATTTTTTTTAAGACTTAAACATCTAATAGAAGATCTTATTGAACAAGGAGACATTCATGTCGATCAAAAATTAGGGAATGAAAATTTGAAAATTTACACAAACCCTATGCCTGACCATACAAAAGAAAAAGATTTAGGAAAGGAATCAACCTCAAAAAATGTAAACAATACTTGTGATACCATGGTGGGACATATTTATTTATCACAACATAAGGAATCAAACACGTATCAAGATACTATTTTTAAACAAAGTCCAAACCCATCAACAGTGTTTAGCACTATTTTATACCGCAATGACATCAAGTGGATATCATATTTTGATATCTCTCCCACATATGGCCCAATGATTGGGAATGTTGAAGAAATATCCCTTATTGCACCCACACCCACAAAATGTTGTGAAGAGTCTTTTTCTAATGATATATCATCTACCCAAGGATCATGTCAAGAGGAGGCTCTTGAGGATAACGAAAGTTACTCTAAATCAAGTCAAGATCAAGAACCCTTATCCCCAAAGTTTCACAAAGAACTAAGGGACATCTTCCAAACCATTTTAAACTCCAAAGATGTCCCCAATAGCACTCTTGAGATGTTTCTTTCACATGGACATATAGACATTCTTCATCCAAAACAAGAGTCTCCTACTCTTGATATTCCTACACAAGAGAAAGCAACTGTCGAGATTCTTGATTCTTACAGTGATTTTGTATCATCAACATCCTTTGAGTTAGCATCAACATCTTTTAAAGCAATATCAATAGATAACGATGTCATAGAACCAGAGCAAACAATTCATATTCTTGAACAACAGGAACCAATAGCAATATCGTGTGTTCATGACAAGTCATATTTAGTGGCTATGGATCAAAGGATATATTATTAGGTCAAAGGATTAGGTATTGATAATACCTTCAAAATGTCAGGGGTGATCTTTTCTACAACAAACATCAACATATGGGCTAATGCAAGAAGTTGGGTCCACAAAAAGCTCAAAAAGTGGAAGTGTTTTTGTTGTTTTTTAGAATTTGATAGACTTGGACTAAAAATTTGAGGCACTTACACAATGAATCTTAAAAAAAGTCACAAATGTGAAATTTTGAATTTTGAATCTAGTTTCCAAATATGTAATTTATTCAAATACCCAGATGATAGAAATTGAATTTTGATAGGGATGTGTAAAAACCACTTTTTAAAAGTCCCTTTTTTTTACCATACCATGCACGTGTACATACACCACTTTTTGACCCAAATAAATGTATTTTGCTAATTAATTTTGGGAAAAAAGAGCTGAAAACATGAAGATTGATGAGGAATTTTTTTAGTAATTTTATTTTAATATTTTTTTATTGAATTTTTATTGCCCTTAATTGTTGTTTTTAAAAATCAACATGTCGGACAACATAATTGGACATAAAATAAACATTTTTGAATCTTTTTTTTTTCATTGTGTAGAAAATTGTCTAAATATTGATGCCATATAATTTTTTTACAAGAAACTTAACCAAAAAAAGTTATTAAAAAATAAAAAAAGCTTAATATTTCAAGTTTAAGGACTAGTTTGCTTAGAAATTAATTAAAAAATAACAAATATAATCCAATCTTGATAAAAATTATATATTTAGAAACAAAACTTTGTGTTCTCTAATGGGTTTTAATTTTATATATTGATTAAAAAAAAAAGTCCATCAGCCATATTGCCAAAGTTGAAAATTCTTCTTCAATCTGCCTTAGCTTTTTAGTTGCAGGTCAAAGGCTAAGGGTCGGATTGCCAAGCCTTTCCCGAACCTAAAACCAAGGCTACATGTGGGTTGGAGATTCAAATTTTAAATAACATGTACGTGTTATCAATTTACCCGTTGGGTAAAGGTAATGGGTACGTGTTATATAATGCATACATGTTCCTAAAATATAACGCGTATGCATTTCTTATTTAGCTGTTTTTTCCGATTTGAAAAATATTAATGAAGCACATTTTTTCTGCAACATTCCTTTTCTACAGTACAGTACAAAAGCATCATTTTTTGCATTTTTATTCCAATTTTGTCTTGTGCAGGGAATATTCTATTCAAGTTGTTACAGAGACAAGTACATGTTGAATTTTCTGAAGTGGAATCAAGTACAAGAACATTTTACAAGAAGATTTGGAAAAAGAGAACTTTTGGATGTATTCATGATGTTTTTGTACTTCAAAGTTTATAGAAGAAATAATCTTCATATTGCATAGTTTTATTTGAATATTTGAAGGAGATGACAATTTGAAAAAAGGTTAAGAATCATTTGTTTTGTTATCAAAGAGGGTTTGGTAACCATGGGATCAAAGCAAAGGCAAAGAAAAAAATGTAGAAAGTTAATGACACCTGAAGAAATTCAAGTAAATAAAGAAATGAAGGTACAAAGACAAAGGGATAGAAGAGAAAGGATTTTCCAAATGAAAAATTTGGAAGCATCTAATTCCATGAATGTTGAAGAGGAAACCATGAACTTGGATGAAATGAATGTAGATGATGCAAATGTGGAGATGGTGAATATGGGAGAAAATGCAATTGTGGAGATAAACCCAACTATGCCTTCAACTTCAACTTTAAGTGATATGGGACTAGCATTGATGCAAGCAACTTCAAGTATGTCTTCAAATCCACCTACCAATGATATGGAAAATGCACCTATGAAAACAACTTCAAGTATGTCTTCAAATCCACTTGCCAATGATATGGAAAATGCACCTATTCAAACAACCTATCTAGGTATGTCTTCAAACCCAAGTCTTGATAATATTTATCTTGGTTGCTTAGAAGAATTTGGATACACCATTGATGGTATCAATAATTCTAGGGTTGAAATAATGCAAAAATAAGAAAATGATGAAATATCTTATAAGAATGCAAATGAGAATGAAATCCCTCATATTGATGAAAATGAAAATGAAATCCCTTTTATGTTTGAAAATGAAAATGAAACCCCTTGCGTGAATGAAAATGAAACCCCTTGCGTGAATGGAAATGAAACCCTTTGTATGGATGAAGATGAAAAAAAAAAATTTATAATTGAAAAAGATGTGCTAGATAACCTTCATGGTAAAGTTTCTTGGAGACAAATGAGAACTTATGGAAATATAATATATAGAATGTTTTTTTATAGAAAGAAATCAGGATTTCAATGTCAACTCATGGTGCAATTGATGAGAATGTTGAAAATGAGAAATGTGATGAAAAAATTAGGTATTTTTATAATACCAAAAAAGAAAGATGATTCAATAGAACAAGTCATATCTAGTGTTGCTAATGCTATTGATTTTATAGGTAAGAAAAGTCGATCTAAAGATAAGAATGTAGCTCATCGTGCAATAACAACTGCTCTAGTTAATAAAGCAACTTCAAATAAAAGAATGTTAAGTAAGATTAGTAAATGTATAAAAGTAAATCCTGAAACTTTAATAAGAGCTGCTAAAAGAGAGAAGTATTGAAAAGGATCCAATTAATCAATGTTGGAGTTTTAGTGGTAGACTCCCAAGATCAGACATGAAATTAACTAATTAAATTAAATCTTTAATCAAAAAATTTTGGCATGATAATACAAGAGTATCACCTAACATTAGAGATGTCTTAAAATTAAGGGTGGGTTCCAAAATTCGTGAACCTCATCCAAAGCATCTCTTAGATATGACTCAAACTTAATTATATAAAAAAAATTAGATGCTTCAATCTTACCATTGAATATTAGCATAAGTCAAAGATCATTCGAAAAGTGTAAACCTTGGTATGTTAGAATTAATAAGCAATGAATATCTTGTTGTTGTGAGACTCGTGTACAATTTCTTTATTATTATGATAGTTTTTGATATATATGATGCACTTTTCATGCTAATCTTAGCATTATGGATTGTGGAAATCTCATAGAATTAGTTGATATGTAGTTAAAAATTTATCACATATACATGTCTATATATATTTGTCTTTAGTAATTTCCTAATTAAAGTTTCATATCATTTTTTGTTTCAGGTCTCCCAAAACTAGAAGCTTTACAAAAAAGAGAGGAGATGCATTATATATTACAATGTAATTTGAATATAGAGAAAGGTAACTATATATAGTTCTAGATACATTTAATTTATAGTATAAATATAAAACTAAATTTAATTCATTGTCATTTTATATAAAGTTTATAATTGATTTCATATCTCCTTAAGTCATTCTCTTAGGACCCCTTAAGCCATCCTCTTATGTACCATTAATCCATCCTCTTGCATCCCATTAAGTCTCTCTATTAATTCCACTTAAGCCATCCTCCTAGGACCCCTTAATCCATATCCTTGTATATCTACCCTTAATCCATCATCTTGCATCCCCTTAAGTCACTCTCTCAACACCCCTTAAGCCATATCCTTGTATATCTACCCTTAATCCATCCTCTTGCATCCCCTTGAGTCTCTCTCTCAACACCCCTTAAGCCATCCTCTTAGGACCCCTTAAGCCATATCCTCACATATATACCCTTAATCCATCCGCTTGCATCCCCTTAAGTCACTCTCTCAACACCCCTTAAGCCATCCTCTTAGGACCCCTTAATCCACATCCTCATATATCTACCTTTAATCCATCCTCTTGCATCCCCTAAAATCACTCTCTCAACACCCCTTAATCCATCCTCTTAGGACCCATTAAGCCATATCCACATATATCTACCCTTAATCCATCCACTTGCATCCCCTTAAGTCACTCTCTCAACACCCCTTAAGCCATCCTCTTAGGACCCCTTAAGCCATATCCTCACATATCTACCCTTAATCCATCCTCTTGCATCCCCCTTAAGTCTCTCTCTCAACACCCCTTAAGCCATCCTCTTAGGACCCCTTAAGCCATATCCTCATATATCTACCCTTAATCCATCCACTTGCATCCCCTTGATTCACTCTTTCAACACCCCTTAAGCCATCCTCTTAGGACCCCTTAATCCATGTCCTCATATATCTACCTTTAGTCCACCCACTTGCATCCTATTAAGTCACTCTCTCAACACCCCTTAAGCAATCCTCTTAGGACCCCTTAAGCCATATCCTTGTATATCTACCCTTAATCCATCATCTTGCATCCCCTTAAGTCTCTCTATTAATTCCTCTTAAGCCATCCTCTTATGACCCCTTAAGCCATCCTCTTATGTACCATTAATCCATCCTTGTATATCTACCATTAATCCATCCTTGTTTTAAGGGTTTAGGGTTCATCACCTAGGCTTTAGGTCCTATGATTTAAGGTTTAAGGTTTGTAGGGTTCCTGAGGTGCTTAGAAAAACAAATCTATATGGTTAATGGTTTAGGGTTCATCTCCTAGGCTTTAGGTCCTATGGTTTAGGGTTTACAGTTTCTAAGGTTCATCAGATGCTTAAAATAACATATCTATATGGGTTTTAAGGGTTTAGGGTTCATCTCCTAGGATTTAGGTCTTATGGTTTAGGTTTTACAGTTTCTAAGGTTCATGAGATGCATAGAACAACATATCTATATGGGTTTTAAAAGTTTAGGGTTCATATCCTAGGCTTTAGGTCCTATGGTTTAGGGTTTACAGTTTCTAGGGTTCATGAGGTGCTTAAAATAACAAATCTATATGGGTTAATGGTTTAGGGTTCATCTCCTAGGCTTTAGGTCCTATGGTTTAGGGTTTACGGTTTCTAGGGTTCATGAGATGCTTAGAATAACAGATCTATATGGATTTTAAGTGTTTAGGATTCATCTCCTAGGCTTTAGGTCTTATGGTTTAGGGTTTACGGTTTCTAGGGTTCATGAGATGCTTACAATAACATATCTATATGGGTTTTAAGGGTTTAGGGTTTACGATTTCTAGGGTTCACAAGGTGCTTAGAATAATAAATCTATATGGGTTAATGGTTTAGGGTTCATCTCCTAGGATTTAGGTCCTATGGTTAGGGTTTACAGTTTCTAGGGTTCATGAGATGTTTAGAATAACATATCTATATGGGTTTTAAGGGTTTAGGGCTCATCTCCTAGGCTTTAGGTCTAATGGTTTACGGTTTATAGTTTCTAGGGTTCATGAGATGCTTAGAATAACATGTCTATATGGGTTTTAAGGGTTTAGGGTTCATTTCCTAGGCTTTAGGTCCTCTGGTTTAGGGTTTACGGTTTCTAGGGTTCATGAGGTGCTTAGAATAACAAATCTATATGGGTTAATGGTTTAGGGTTCATCTCCTAGGATTTAGGTCCTATGGTTTAGGGTTTATGATTTTTAGGGTTCATGAGGTGCTTAGAATAACAAATATATATGGGTTAATGGTTTAGGCTTCATCTCCCAAGCTTTAGGTCCTATGGTTTAGGGTTTATAGTTTCTAGGGTTCATGAGATGCTTAGACTAACATATCTATATGGGTTTTAAGGGTTTAGGGTTTATCTCCTAGGCTTTAGGTCCTATGGTTTAGGGTTTAGGGTTTCTAGGGTTCATGAGATGCTTAGAATAAAAAATCTATATGGGTTAATGGTTTAGGGTTCATCTCCTATGCTTTAGGTCCTATGGTTTATGGTTTACGATTTCTAGGGTTCATGAGATGCTTAGACTAAAGGATCTATATGGGTTTTAAGGGTTTAGGGTTTATCTCCTAGGCTTTAGGTCCTATGGTTTAGGGTTTATAGTTTCCAGGGTTCATGAGATGCTTAATCCCTTTGAGTCATTCTCTCAACTCCCATTAATCCACCCTCTTACATCCCTTTAATTCATTCTATCAACTCCCATTAATCCACCCTCTTGAATCCCCTTAAGCCATACTCTTAAAGGACCCTTAATTCATATCCTCTTACATCTACTTAATCCACCCTCTTGCATTCCTTAAGTCACTCTCATAATTCCCCTTAAGACATCCTCTTAGGACCGGTTAAGCCATATCAACTCCCCTTAATCCACCCTCTTGCATCCCCTTAAGCCATCCTCTTAACTCCCCTTATGGAATTCTCTTAGGACCCCCCTTAAGCTATATCCTCCTAGGTCCCCTTAATCCATCGTATGGCAAACATCACTTGAATTTGTAAGGAATTTATAAGATTCAATTTTCTAACTTTTACTATATATTGTTCTTTTCTAGCATGAATTATTTAGTTAAATGAATCATAAAAACTATAGTTACTTTATTTACATTAATTATTTTTGTAGGTTCTCATCAAGTCGGTCTACCATGTGATTGTCATTGTAAATTTTTTTTATCAAGAGACTATGTAAATATCAATTTGTGGTCTTGACCTAAAAGTTGATAAGCTTTAATTGTATCTACATGCACATATATGTTTCATCATGTTATATAGTTGTATTAAACATCAATATACATTATATATGTTTGTTCGATGTATGAACTTCAATGAACTTATAGTCACTTTTTAAATATCTTGTTCCAATTTTATAGATTATACATTTCATATCTTGTATTTACCACATTTTATATAATTGTTCAATTGTATAGATTATTATGAATATGATCTAAACTATTTAAGGAATGTTTAATTTGTCACTAACCATGTGATACAAATTATATATTCTTATGAAACTTGATTCTCATAGGAATTTATATAGTTACTTGCGTGGTAAGAAATTAGATGAAATAATCTGTACATGCATGAGGTGCTTATAATCATCCAAAATGGACATAACGATCATAATGACATATAATCATCATATTAAAGTCGAAACGTCTCGAAATAAACATAAACATGATCATTGTAATGTAGTACCATTGTAGAATGGTCCAAGACCTTATGTTTAAGTAACATATGTCAAGTCCAACACATATATTTAAATAAAACTCTAGAGATCTATAGTCCATAAAATTTAAAACCATCTAACTATCAGGCTGATCGGTCATATCAAGTCTACTCTTTGTTCCATGTCGACTGGTCATTTCCGCATCGCTTGTTGAACACTGAAATTATAGATTTAAAAGTTGTTTAGAAATTTTGATGTAATTAAACATATTTAAGAGCTTGAAATGTAACTTTTGAATGAAATAAATTACCATGTATGATCATGTGAATCTGGGTACATTTTGTTTCAATGGGTAGCATAAGCGTCACTTGAGAGAAGATCAAATGCTTGAGTTTACTATATCTTGTATTCCATATAAAGCAAACAATATGATATTTAAAACCTCGAATATATATATATATATATATATATATATATATATATATATATATATATATATAAGGTCCATAAAAATTGTTTAGGAGATTTAGTAAAGTTTACAACCTCAAATGATATGACCTCATGATCACACACCTGAGATTTTCCATGCATAAATGTTGACGATGTCTCAGGTGTGCCCGCCATGGGTATCACATGAAATCCCTGCATATAGATGTACAACAATTTGTATAGATCAAATTCACACATGTGTATGTAAATGAACAAATTAAATTAGATCTATGATGTGTATTTAATTTAAACTTAACAAACTTTGAAAGCATGCATTTGAGCTGATGATGTCTCAGGAGCGCTCACCACAACTTGTGGTTGGTCAGAACTAGGTATCGTATGACCTCCTTGCATCTAGATATAATATATCATTTCACACATGTGTACAAATTCAAATTAAATTAGATATATCCACACAAATTAGAATATATGTTGGTTTGCACTTGACCAAAAGGTGAGCCCAAATCTACAACACTCGAAATATAGTCGCAATCATATTGAGATTCAGGCATCATGTGATCATGCATCTACACTGAACACTTCTTGAATTAATATTATATTATATATATATAATTTGATGTTATTATTTACATGAATTTTTCACATTTCAAACAAATTATTTAAGTTCAAAAGATGAACATACCTATGTACGATGATCCTCAGAATATAGTAAATTCATATATGACTCTGTCCTAGATGCATGTGGGTCACCTAAAATTGGTGCCATTCCATAACAGAGCCTCCCATGACTCTTTATTGGCCACTTCCATTACCCATGTGTAGTCACATTGGAGGTGAGATGTCCTAGTGAACTCAATGTCCTGCTATTGAAGTAGCAGCAATTATTGCTACTAAAATCTTGGTGGGAACACGAGAGAAGGGAGGAGAACAATAGAACATCGGGATCGTAGAGTTGACACGTAAGCTACAATGTTTGGGGCATCTACACCAACTCCTTGAATGACCTCATATCAAAACAACTCAAACTCAACCCTTAACTTTCTCAAAAATTATGGGGCACCTCTAATTCCATGTGGTGGATTATCAAACACCATCCACCTGTCTATGAGAATTTGTAGCCTAACTGGTTTCACGCCATAGAATTGAAATTCTTTTTTTTTGGTGGGTGGAATTGGTTGGTTTGTTTGGGGGTTAAAAAAATGTTGGTACATAGATTGTTTGGTAATTTTAAGGTCATTAATTTCTTTATAGGACAATCCATCTGCATAGAATTCTCTCCTCTCTTCTCTCCATTGATGGAACCTATCTAGGTCTGCATCAATAGATCGAACATAATTGACAATAGTTTGCATCGTAGATGCAAACCATGCGAGATGGGGGGATTCTAAGCTCATTTTTTATCAGATCTATATTTCCCTGAATCACATTAAGGTTCTCTCTAATGCTCTCTCTTAACTGAGCTTGATCTACTTCAGGGGGTGGGGGGTTAGGAGGTGGAGAGTGTGGAGGTGCGGAGGTGTGGGGTTTTCTTGTGGTGGTGGATTTGGATGTATGGGATATGTAGGAATTTGTGCATTAGGTATAAAATTCTCTATGTTAAATTTTTGATCCATTTGAACAATGAAATGGCAACTGTATGTTAAACAATAAAAAATATATATCAACAAACTAATTAAATAATGCACACAATTTGAAAGTTATTGAAAATCACATTGAATGTGCACAAATTCAAAATACATTTCATTTGAAGACAATTTAATTTATAACATTAAAAAATTCATAACATTAAAAATCCATAGCATGTACACATTAAATTGAGTCTAGTGCATGGTTGTTAATATGAAGGGTTTGTTGTTACTACCAACTCTTAGAATGCAACTAAAATTGGATATAATTGTCACACCAAGGTCATACAATTTTAATAAAAATCCTACCTACATGTTACCTAAAACTAATTATTGAACACCTTTTAGTAACCCTTCCAAGAAGAATTATCAAGTATATCTAAAATATAAATCCACTATAATTTAGATCAATATGTATACTATAATTAAGATACCTAAAATATCTAAGGATGCACTATTACATTTTGTGTACATGGAAAGGGAACTCATATGTTGAGTTGTATAAGTGCTTCTACATCAAAACTTTCTAGAGGATGACATATTTGTCATAATTGATCTAGGTATTTTATGTTAAACCTTTAATAAATGGGATGGAAATTATAAATAGTTTTGAGTTAGATCTATATGTGGTACATAGGATACCTCTCAATGAAAATAGGGAGGTAAGTTCTAATTATAACTCTGATGGGTAGAAATAAAATTAGGGGGTTTTATTAGAACCCTATGAATGCATGCACTATGTCATTGTTAGATAAGGGTGCTCAATGGAGCTCATAAATATCGAGCCTATCATTAATTAACTAATTAATCAATAAGTAATATTCTTCTAGGTTTTTATGGGTCTAGAGCTTTATCTTTTGGGGCAAGGGGAAGTTTACTCACAGGTGTGGTTGTTTCCCAACAAGAGTATATCTATAGAGCTAAGGTATATCGATTGTGAATACATGTATTTATCAAGTATGACATAGAATTTAATTAAATCTGAGGACATAAATTGATTTATCTAAATTTTCAAATTTCACGATAAGAGACACAAGTTCTCTATCTAGTGGGACAAAGTAGTTAAGAAGAAATTATAAGTTTAACACTAACATTAATTTATAATCTCATTTATTGTTTTCAAAGCATACTAAAGATAAGAATAAAAAATTAATAGAAGACATTCAAAGGGACACATAGATATATGCTAGTGGTAATTGTAATACAAAATAAACAAAGATGATCTTAAAAATGGCTTCTTTAAGTACAAAGACTTCACTAAATTTTTTAGTTGTAATGGAATCATATTTATACATGTGAATTGGTGTGCATAATTTATCATGCAAAAATGGAATAAATTTGATATTTTTACTATATAATTATTTAGAGATTTGATGACATGAAAACATATCTATGTCAAATAAAAAATGTAAGAAACCTCCAAGGAGGGATACTTCTAAAATTATGTGAAGTGAAAGTTAAGAACCAATGACAAGGAGGACACAAGATAAAGCAAGGAAGGAGGGAAATTTCCAAATTGAAATTACTCAATGAGCAAGAGCAACATGATCAATCCTAATGAGATTGGAACTTGTAACCATACTAAAAAATGAGAATGTTTAAACTATAGTTGAGTATGGAAATGGTGTAACATAGCAACATGATCAATCCTAATTAGATCAACCTCATAAATTTATGCTATGATTTGTTGAACTAGTTAAGAAACATCTCCTCATTTCTCAACACAAATGGTTACATTGAAAGTATTGATTGTACTTTGAAGTTGCACAATCTAAAAGGTGAAAATATTAGGGTCTTAGGTTTAGGTTTTAGGATAAATAGGGTTTTAGGTTTAGGTTTTAGGGTTTAGGTCCAAGGATTAACTTGGGTAAATTAGTTTTTAGGTCTATGTTTTTTTGAACCTAGGGTTTAGGGTTTTGATTTCTAAGTTAAATGTGTCCAATATAGGTTTAGTTTTTACAGTTTTTGATTTACAATTTAACATTCTTTGTTTCGTTGATGTTTTTATTTTTTTAAATGCAATTTAAAAACTATAAAATATTGAACTAAAACAAACTAAACAAACAAAAAATAAATAACAAATGAAAAATAGAAATGCAAGATATAAAGCGAAAAATGGCAGAATTCAACCAACTTGGAGGTCACTCTGGTCGGTTGTGGGTCAGACGAGAGGAGCAGTGAAATCTTTGCTCAATTAGGTCCTAAAATGTGTATCGCGATCTCCTTCCTCTATGAAAGCGGCTTGAAATCTGGATCTCTATGGAAAGGTACCGAAAACACAACATGATTTTAAAAAAAAAAAAAGTTTTACAAACATGTACCCATTTTAAAAAGACATACCGCCGTACGGCGAACGCAGCACGCATTCCTTTGGCTAACGCGATAATGCGAGATTTCAAAAACATCGCACGCCGCTATGAACACGCATTACTCTTTCAAACACGACGTTGTTATGAACGGTAAATGCGCATTTCAAAAACATATTAATGATTATGAACGCGATACATCGCTTCTAAAAATGTAATACATTATGAACATGTATCGCATATGAACGCCGCGTAACGCTATGAACATAACGCTTATGAAACATGTATGCATTATGAATGCTGCATGTACTATAAAATGCATATCAGCTACTTCAAAACGTATTACACACGCTTCAAAATGTGCACGATAAGAACACGACGATTATAAATGAATGTTTTAGGTTTGTGTACCTGAATCTGAATGCATACGCTTTCAAATTTAGGCTCGGGTACTCGATTCGTAATGCGTATGCATTTTTTAAAAACTCATACGTGTTTCGTGCAATTTTTTTTGTTTTGGTCAAAACTTCCCCTCTTCGTGGACCCAACTTCTTGCTTTTACCCATACGAGGCACAAAGGATCCTTATGATAAAAATGTAGTCAATGCTACAACTGTTGTATCATGAGTTGGCATTCATCCATCATCTCTCACACAAATTGGGATCAATGTAAAAAGATGAATTCCTATCAAAGAAAGCAAAGATCATCAAGGAAAATAAAGCAGTAAAGCAAAAAGGACATGTCAAGTACAAATGGATACCAAAGAAAAATAAAGAAAATCATCCCTCAAAAAATCCATTAGTCAAAGAAACTATGGGGAAAAATAAAAATGGAAAGGTATCCATCAAAAGAATCCTCAAATACAAAAGAAAGCTTCTTAAGCAAGAAACAAAGTATATCTAGTTGTTGGTCCTAATCACACAAAAACCTCCATTCCCACCCATCATCACTCATCTTCCCAAGTTTGGAGAGTCAAAGGTTCCAAACCATCGACCAATACATCTCATATTCCTTCATACATGTCACCGTCAACTCCATTCATGATATCCAATTCTTGCATTGACTGTGTGTTGGTAGCTACTCTTCATCATAAGGATTTTGAAGGTACCATATCGCGATGTGCACACATAGAAAAGGTTAATGCTGGTATCCACAAGGTAGATTAGATTTCTTCAAGGTTACATTCAAGTGCTTGTATCTTGGCAAAGTAGCTTCTTAAAGTAGGATATCGCTAACACGTTATGACAATGGCCTCTACATTAGTACCACCCGGTGGTTCAACATGAGGGTAAAACTTCCAAAAAAAATAGAGAAAATTAAGAGTAAAAATAAAAATCGTCCTCTAGTGAAAACCACTACTGTGGTGCTTTGGGTAAGTACTATGATGAAAACTTGGAAAACAAGCATCATGAGTAGAATCGAGCATCTATATGATCCTTCTTGAATAGAAGCATCTCATCCTTGTCATGATAAATCCAATGTTCCCTCCATCCATACAATCCAGATTTATCCAGATATTCTGCTTTATCTTGATCTTGACAAAGATTGGGCATATACTTCAATTCTACTCATGGAAAAATTTTGATAGGCTCTTTACCATTTTATCTCATGAAGTCCCATAGTCTATATCTAGCATGCTAAAACTTTTTCAAACTCTTCACATATACATTACCTATCTTGGTTATCCATTGCATTATGAAGAATTGCTAAAAATTGGGGGCGAGTTATTGCACTCTTGTTTTCAAATAATTCTTAATCCATGTCTTATACCCCATAACGTGACATCGTCATCATGATATAGGTATCATTTTCCTCAAAATATTATTGAAAATCCCAAAAATATTCATAAAATCTCATCAAAATCCAAAATCATTGGCCCATGGCACATTTTGATGAGAAGATGTTCCATATCAAGCTTTATCTTTTATCAAACATCAATCACAATCCATATCAATTGAATCTACCTTTCACTTCAACATCACATCAACTCATTCCAACAAACTTTATTCCAAACCAAGCTTCAAAATCTTGATCAATCTTATCCAATCAATCCATCATCATCTCGAGATATCCTTCCCAATCCTCGTGTTATTCAACACAATCCTTGCATTGTTGTGAATCCTCAAGAATGTTATCAATCAATCAATCAGATCAATCAACTTTAGCTTGGCTATCAACATCTCAAAGAGATCATTGATATCCATTTTTGCATCATTATCAACATCAAATCAGCATCGAAATCAACATCTATCTTTGAACCAATGCAACAAGTACATTGCTTCAAAGAGGAGAAAAATGTACACTTAAAAATGTCTCAATGGATCACATTGGCTAACTAACATCATTTCCTCTTCAAACCCATCCTCTTTTCGCTTAATTGATTAAATTAGCCTAGCTATTTAATTAATTGCATCATTTTTGTCTATTAACCTAACACATTTAATCAAGTTAATTCACCCCCTTTTTCACGCTAACATTTCATCTCATTAAATTAAATAAATCAAACTATTTAATTTAATTCCCTAAATCATCTCATTTAATTAAATAACCCTAAGTTATTTAATTAAATATCATTTCACCTTTCCCCCTTTCATTAAATCATTTAATTTAATGAATATCACTTTAATTCTTATAACTCCCTTAATTGCATTAATAAACCTTGTTTAATTAGCAATTATCTAATTAATCTCTTTCCTCCCACTTGCAAGGGAATATTCTAGGAGAATATTCCTTCCCCTTTTACACAACTTAATTTAGTTTTAATTAACTAAATATCTTTTTTCCTTCACCAATGAATATTCCAAAGAATATTCTTTTCTCCTCACTCATTTGAAAAAGGGAATATTCCTTTTTCTCAACAAACTTAGATTCATATGCAAGTTACCTTTGCAACTTTTGTGCAAGTTAAATTTTGACCTCTTGAACAATTCAAAAGTGTGTTTGTTTGAGGGAATGTGAACCCTTGATTAAATCTCATCTTGCATTCACCCGTTGATGAGAATCCACGATCCATGCCTCTTCTTTCTTTCATCCTGGACCGTTGATTAATATTTTTTGATCTCAACCTTTCATTTCTCATTTGATTTCCTATAAATAGAACACTATTTGGAGACAAATGAATCCATCTTTCAATTCCTAAACTTCTATGCTGTTGAATCTACTCATACACCTATTTATTCACATTTTAGTATATTTCCTAGTTCATTTCATTTTGCATATTAGTTTTGTTTCCATTAATGTATTTCCCATGTAATCCATTTTAGCTTGTTTATAAATTAGGGTTTGAATCTTCTAGCTTAGAATCCTCTTTGAGATTGTTTCTATCCTTTGCATAATTCTTAGACTATTTCAGTATAGAATCAGCGTTCAATTCTAGCATAAATCATGTTTTCATCCATATATCATACAATAGTTTCACTCAATTCTCTAATAGGATCGATTGTGCTCAAAGCCCATTAATCACCTAGGATTGGGAAAGGGGTTGTTGTCTCCACATCATCATGACACCAATTCCAAAAACGTGGGATAAGTTTCCATGGGTTAGGAGTAGGTATTTAACTACTTTGTAGTTTGTGGTGTCTTGAAGTTTAAATAAATGCTTAGTTTAACTTCTCATTTGAAATGATCTTGTTTAATATTGAGTATTAGTATACAAGTATGCCCTCATTCATCACAAGTGGATCAAGCTTACACAGGGCCCATACCAGTATCCCCGGTCAACATTACTAGTTCTAGAGGTAATCCCAGGCCATGCTGGAGTTGGTGGTATTTACAGCAGAGTAGTTCAGAGTGGTGTGGCTTTTCTTCTTCTTTATATATAGAGGCCAAATATACCTAATACCCCGCAAGGAGGCTGGTAGCTATTCTTCTAGTGTTAGAAATGTGCTCCTAGGTTGAGGAAATTCTTTTGTGAATTTGATTCTTAGGGTTAATATTGGATATGCTAAATAAGAGACATTTTGAGGATGTGAATTGGTAGTTGGCGGTGGTGGTCAAGCAAATTGTCTCTATGAGCATTGTTTTGGATTCTATTATTTTTTGTCATGTTCCTCGAGAGTGGAATAAGGTTGCTGATGGTTTGGCTAGGTGGGCATCTGAGCAGATGGGGACTTGGAATGTGGATGACTGGGGAAACCTTCCTGGAGATTTGGCCCCTATTCTTGAAGAATGAGTTATGAAGGATATGAGGTGCTTCTTGGGTATGACTTAATTCTCGGTTTTGCTTGTGCCTTTGGTAGGTTTGTTCCAATTTTCTTTGGAATTCTTTTTTGATTCAATAAATTTTTTACCCCCTTTTTATTTAAAAAAATACTAAGCATTATTTTTAAACAATAATTAAAACGTAATGAATTTAATATAATTTAATGGCATATTCATGTAATGCGCCCCTTTTACTTTTTTCCCTTGTTTAGCTCCTCCCATGTGATTTTTCCTTTGATTTATCGTTGAAATATGATAAAAATACATACACGTCTCGATGATTGAATATTTTAAGTGTCTTGTATGAGTGTTGTAGATGTTGTACCACATTCCACTCTTTCTAGGGACCCTTTATCATAATTCATCTAAATAAATATCTTTTATTACTTTACTTCAAGTCCTATTTCAAAGTTGTAAAGTAAGTTAAACACACCTTCACGCTTCTAGGCTTCTGCCACCAATATTTATAATTTCTCTTATGCTTTTAATTAAGAACGGCATTTTATGTCTAGTTAGTCTTATTTGGCATTTCCTCCTAAAGAAGAACCCCACAAAAATATTAGTTCACGTACCTCTTTGACACCCACTCAAATGCCTTGAGTGGGACTAATTCACCATTAGGGGCAAATTAGTCCCTCTTGGCACAAAAATCAAAACACATTCAAAATTCTAGCAAGTTTTTATGCTCTAAAACTTAAGGTTGGCTTGTGACATAGAATTTTCGAGAATTATGGCATAATTGTGTATAAATACATGATTTTCTCCTCATTTCAACACCCATTCATTCAAGTTCAATCATTCACTTCCTAATTCATTCAAGCAATCTTCTCAAGCACTCAAGCATCACATCAAGCATATCACAAGAGCATTAGAGCAACATATCTTTAGATTTCAACATCAAGGGTTTGGTGAGTAATTACATTTTGATGTCATTTATTCATCATTCTCTCCATATTTCCTTTCATTTTCAAGGGTTTGATTACCAAATAGGGGTTTGACCAAGGAAAACCCCCATGTCCTAACCTTTAACACTTTTTCTCTCTTTGCATGTGTGATTTGTATGCAGATTTGTCAAAGGATAAAGTGAGAAAAAGGTTTCTTCAATCCATAAAAATCATTCAAGTCAACAAAATCCTAATTCAAGCTTGGATATTGTCTACAAATCATTTTCTAAAGATTTGGATCCAGACCCACATCAAAAACAGAATTGTAGACCTGAAGCTATAGAATCTTGTCCCAAATTTCTAGAAAATCAGAGGTGGACTAAATCACCATCATTGGCGAATTAGTCCCACCGTTGGGCTCAAAATCTGATTTCTACATTTCTGAGTACCCTTCTTCTAGATTTTGGCTCTAGTAGAGTTTCACAGGCAAAGGACTAATTCGCCCAATTGGGTGTATGTCTCCTACTGGGCATTTTCAATAGATTATGTGAGATTCCAAGACTCAATCACATCACTCTTTAGATTCCAGGTGCACCTCTCTCATCATATTTCATTATGTTTCAATTTCTTTACATTCTTAGGTTAGTTGTTTGCATACATCACTATGTTTTCCAACACTTTTTCATTTCAATAGTTTGCATTCAATAGTTAGGTTATTTCATTAGTTTTCAGCATTTACGAGCATTTCAATCACATTCAAACACATTTTCACTCACAATAACCCATTTCTAAGTGTGAACAATAGCCCATTTTGGCCTATCCCTCTCATTTTAGGTAAAAAACCCTAGAATTGTTTGAGGGCCTATAGAGCCAAAATCTTTGTTCACAATATCTTCTTAAAAAATCTTAGAATTTTTTTCCCTTTTAAGTTTACATTTAAAAACACATTTTAAATTCTTAGTTTTTAAATAAATATTGAGCTTTTATTAAACTATTATAAAAAACAAAATAAAATTTGTATAAAATATAGTAACCATTTCTTGAAGGTAATCTAAGCTAATACCTGATAAAATGTGCATAACTTTCATATATTAACATAAATTAATTATTTAAACATTTGGAAATGATAAGTTGAGCAATTAAATAATCATTAAATTTAATGTAAAAACAATTAGTGTATTTAGTTTAAAGGATCACAATAGAAAATAAATCTAATATTACATTGAAACTTTTTTGTATTAAGACTAATTTTTATTTATTTTTATCTATACTTCACTTGAGAATTAGAATAAATTGTTACATTCATTGTATATTGATTTTATGACTCTAGGTCACTTTGTCATGTGTGAATATGTTTAGTGACTCATACATTTGATATAGGTAATTACACATTTTTGTTTTCTATTTCATCAATTTTTTTACATTATGTTGAATCTCAAGAACTGACAATATTTAAAATATCTTGGGGAGATTTCCAGATCATAAATGTCACATTCTCCTAAGTTGACCTCCTTGATTACATTGGCTCTATGATCATAGAAATGATCAAAGATAATAATCTTCAATCATACAAGTGGTGTATAATGATGAAGTAAATTTAGATCCCTTTTAGTGCTCCAAATTGAAACTCATAGAATGATACTCTTTATAATGTGCAATGTTTTAAAATATATTTTTGGACGATAAATGAATACACATTGAATAGATTTAAACATGAATACATAATAACAAATCATTCAAAATATGTTTCAAGTCGATTCATGGAGAGAATGAAATGGTTGTAAGGTGACATAAAATTTAAGAGTTAGTTTTACATGGTGTAGGATCAATTTTGTGTCATGAGATTGACCTGGGACAAGGAAACATTTATATCAATGTAGGGTATGAATATTTGATCATGGGAGAAAATAGTCAGTATAATAAATGTCAAATATATGGAGATATGCATGAGTGTATATAGGATAGGGTCAAGTGTATAAGAATGAGTATAATTGGAGAGGGATGTCAGATTAGGGAATAAGTCCAACTTTAGACAAGATTGTTTCATTTATCAAAATGTAATTATATTGAGCCATTCCATAAAAATGGGCCCAACACTAAATGAGAATTGGCACAAGTGTGGAAGTTTCACCGTTATATAAATATATTATGCTTATACCCTTAATGGATAAATGATAATGTAATTAAATGAAAAGTAGAAAAGTGGATTCCATCTAAGGATGGTTTCTTTAAACTAGAATTTGATAAAGTCTTGAGAGATTGTCCTAGCTAGGTCAAGGTTGGAAAGATTTGAGATCTAGCTCAAGTAGTTTTATCTAAAGGGATTTATTTTTCTTAGGGTAAAAAATAAAAGAATGGAGAAGCAACCTTAATCATTTTGAAAGGTCTTAAGTGTTAGGAAATTACTGAGTTGACCAAACAATTTCCTACAAAACCCTATGAGAGAAAAGCATGTATACAAGCTTATAGAAAAACCATTATGCAAATATTAAAGACACCACAATATTACACAAGATATACCCTTGGTAAAACCATTAAAAGGGAAAAATGTAGCCTCTGAAAGTATCCACACTCAATGTATTATTCAATAATAAAACATTACAATATAATTATAGAGTTTCCATGAATACTTATGAGACATTAAGCTTGTTTAATGCATCTACCATGTGTCCAAACATAATGGGTAACCATGCAACCACACATACCATGTCATGTTTCACATATATGCAATATACAAGCGAGCTCAATATAAATGGCAGCCAAGACATCCAACCAACCCCAACCATTAAAACATGTGCTTGATTTTATAGATTCAAACTCACACAAAATAACCAAGTGTTATAGGTAAAACCATTTGCCTTAAAACCATGAGTGCACAAATTATTGACCCCAACATTTACTTTTTGGTGTTGGGAATAGGATGCCATTTAATTGCAATCCTAAACATTATTTCATGTATCTCCTAAGTCCTTGGAAAGTGTTCCCCAAACATTAAGATTAGAAAGAGATTAAATTCGAATGAAATGAACATGTAAATTTACATTTGTAATT